>JZKD02S1672659.1:2813164-2826123 GCA_000966675.3 Picea glauca
AATCACCACGATATTCTTCGACGGCGCTTCCAAAGGCAACCCTGGGACAGCAGGAGCGGGAGGAGCCATTTACGACATGAACGGGACAAGAAGGGACAGTTTTAGTTGGGGTCTCAGACGGAAAACCAACAACCAAGCAGAGATCCAAGGCCTGCTCAAAGCTTGCCAAATAGCTAGAGACAGAGGATACAAAGATTTCCAAGCCTTTGGAGACTCAGAGATCCTCATAAAAAACTTAAACTCGGATACTTTGTTCACCAATGCGAGTCTCAACAAAACTCTAAGAAGACTGAAGAGAGTACTGCTCAACTTTGACACCTACAAATTCTTCCACATTCTCAGAACATCAAATAGTGAAGCAGATCAACTGGCAAACAAAGGATGCACTCTCCGGAAAGGGCAGTTTCTCCTAAATGATGAAGCATCTCTCCATCCTTGTAACTCTTGAGTAAACTGTGTTTAGAATTGGTGTGAGGTCCAATTTAGAAGCTTAGTAATGCTGGCAGCTACGGCGGAAGATGCTGGATCTCAGATGCTGGAACACAGAAGCTGAAACATAGTGCTGAAAGGGTTGGATCTTATGCTGAAACACGGTGTTGCAACAGCTGAAATTAAGAGCTGTTTCTTATGCTGAAACACAGTGCTGGAAAATTTGTTGAATCACAGTTTGTTTCATATGCTGAAACACAGTTTTGTCCCATATGCAGAAACACAGTTCTGTTAAATATGCTGAAACACAGCGTTGGAATAGATGCCGAATCTCAATGACGGAAATTATGCTGAAACTGCGATGGTTCTTATGCTGAAACAGTGATGCAACACACTTTGTAACTGAAATTGTGGCTCTGCCACCCCTCTAATAAAAATTATAACCGCTTTCGTTAAAAAAAAAAACAACCTCAAATTATTCTCCTCTTTCCTTCAGCTCCTTGTATACTCAAATAAGTTTCAGAGTGAACTAAAATTAAGAATCATAGTATTGATTGATAAAGAAAAACAAATCAATTGTCTTATCCACAAGTTCAGAAACTGGGACTGGAATCTCTGCACATCTAACACTATCCCCATCATCAAACTATATCATAAAATCACCTTCATTAGAAACCAAGAGGGACTCTGAGATTTGTGCTAGTAGTATTGTTTTCTCTTGAACTTCAATCTCCTTCATTATTTCCTATCTAAATGGGTAAGATAGGATTTTTTGTTCTCAAATCAAATCTTCTCCATCTGTCTATAATGTTTTACCATTTGTCTCTATAACAATCAAAGTAAGGATAGAATGAACATGAAAGTGTAGAGACAATTCACATTGATTCCTATCTCCAAAATGCAGAGCCAACCATGACATGTTTGCATGATACTTTTTGACGTTTTCTTCCATGCAATCAAGGTGGAAGAACACAATCTCAAAGGCCTCTCCTTTCCTCATGAGCCCATAATAAATCTCGACAAGTTGTGCAGTGAACTCTTTATAGGGTCCACACTAGAGCGTTGATCAATAAAGACCCATTGTTTACCACACAACCTCTATTACTAGGACCTTCTCTCCATTGTTTCTGATTTAGAAACATCTTTCCTTATTGCAGAGCAACAATGTAAAATTCTAGTGGGATTCATTCAACAGTATGATCTAGTGAGTTATACTACTCATGATATAGCTATGGTTCTTCAAGAAACAATTTAACCACTAGAAGGAGATCATGGAACACACTAAGATTGAAGCACTAAGGTTTGATGGAAAAAACTATTACTTTTGGAGTAAAACGATGAATTTTTTTTTACAAGAACATGGATTTGATGTTTGGTAGTGAGTATTAGAATGCAACACCATCCACTCCCTCAACTAACAAAGATGGAAAGAAAATCAATGAAAAAAAAGTCAAAGTCCAAATGCAACATTTTGAGCAATCTACATGATTTATTATTTGTCAAATTTATTCATTGCAAGACTGCAAAGGATATTTGGGATAAAATTCAAAATATTTACGAAGGAGATACCAAATTCAAGGGAGATATACTTCAAATCCTTAGATAAATTGAAGATGAAATAAGATGAGGACATTGCAACCTAATTTATATGACTTGAAAAAAAAATGAACACTATTAGAGGATTGAGAGAAGAACCTGATGAGTCAATGGTCATTCGAAATCTTTTGATATCTCTACCTATTAGATTTGATCCTAAGGTATCAACCCTGGAAGAAAGAACATATTTTGACAGTTTGAGCATGGATGAGCTACATGGAATATTCATAGCTAATGAAATGAGGATATAACAAGATAACCCATTCATGAAGGAAGAAAATTTCAAAGCATCCAAGAAGACGAAGAAGCAGGGAAAGAAAAAGTCAAAATTAGATTGCAATTGCAGCGATGATTCAGAGGAAGATGAAGAAGTGGAAAGCTTTGTAAGGAAGTTAAAAAAGGAACCAACAAGTACAAAGGTATGCTTCCATTGATTTTTTTTTATTTTGACGGTATTGTTCATTTTTCTTCTAAGTTTCCTTTTTCTAAGAATAAAGGTAATGATGAAGAAACATTTCTAGTCAAAGGAAGACAATTCTTCATCAGACGAGGATGATGATAGTGACAATGATTCAAAAATAACACTATTCATGGAAGTGGAAGATGATTATGAAGATTCTAAAAAAGAAGGCGAAGTTGATCTTAGAGCATAATTAATGAGTGCCTTAGAAGAACTAGGGAAAGAAAGAAATAATTTAATCAAGTCACTCAAGGTAGAGTCAAAGAAGAAAGAAGGATCTCAAAATTCTAACTTAGAAGAAATTAATGACCTTGAGAATGACATCAACTGAAGGAAACAACATCAACTGAAGAATGACCTTGAGAACTCAACTAAAGAATGTGAGGATGTAGAATTCAGAAACCATTCACTCTTAGTTCTCAAGAGTGAACCAGTTCAAGGAGAAGATATAATCCATTGATGATATAGTGAATGAATAATAAATGATGATGACCACCTTGAATGGCCTCCCAAGGTCATGGGATGCATTTATTCAAGGGATATGCTCAATAAGGAAGCTAGCCAAGTTCAATAGGCTATGGGAATATTGCAACCAAGAAGAAGAAAGGACGACAAAAAGAGAAGATAAGATGAAATATGATGATCAATCCCTATCCTCCCACACCAGGAAAGGAAAGAGAAAGAAATAACCCTCATCACCCAAGAAGTTGTAGAAGGGACGAAGAAATAACCCAAATATCATATGTTTTTGTTGTCAGAAAATGGGACACATTTCTAGAAATTGTTCACTCATTCAAAGATGAAAGGAAAAAAAAAGGAGGTAAAAGGAATCATGTTCATACATTTGAATATGGTGAGAAACCCAAGAAGGTTGAAAAGGAATATTAATCAAGTGATGAGGAGTATGTTCTTATCTCATCCCTTACAGGAAATATCACTCATGGAAGTGATATTTGGATGGTGGACAGTTGTGCTTCCAAGCACATGATAGGTTATAAAGACTCCTTGTATATCCTTACTCATAAGGATTCACCACACAAGGTGAAATTGGGAGAAGACTATCATTATCCGATCAATGGAGTAGGAGAATATTCCTACAAGTTAGACTCAGGAAATCCAATGAATATGAAGGAAGTTCTCTATGTTCTTGGATTCAAGAAGCACCTTCTCTCGATTTCATCATTGGATGAGAAGGGTTATAGAGTTTCATTGGTTGATGGACAAGTCCTTATGTAGCCTAGATGGAATACTTTTGATGATGTTGTGGTGACTGGAGTTCAAGAGGGAGGACTCTACAAATTGAAAGGGCGATCGGATTCTTCATTAATTCACGACACTGTGAATCCTAGTGAAATTTGGAATAGAATATCATATCACCTACATTATAAGGCCTTACCAAGTGTGACCAAGATGGTTATGGAACTATTGAAGATATAGGGAAAACCAGACAACATGTGCAAAGGTTTCACACAAGGAAAGAACGTGAAGCACTCATTTCCCAACAGTGATAGCAAATCCAAAAGAGTATTGGACATCATGCACTCATATGTGTGTGAATTGATGTCAGAAACTTCACTAAGAGGGTATGTATATTATGTGTCTTTTATTGATGATTACTCACATAAAAATTGGATCTCTTTGTTGAAGGAAAATAATTAAGTGTTTGGAAAATTCAAAGAATTTAAGGCACTGGTAGAAAAAATGACAAAGAGAAAGACAAAGACCTTGCGATCATATAATGGAGGAGACTTCACTTCAGAGGAATTCAAAGAATATTGCAAGGAAGATGGGATTAAGAGGGAGATTTCTACTCCCCACAATCCTCAGTAGAATGGAGTAGAATAAAGGAAGAATTGCATGATCATGGAAGCAATGAAGGCTATGATCCATGATCAAGATCTACCTATGCATATGTGGGAAGGAGGAGTAAACACTCCAGTGTACATGAAAAACAAAATTCCCCACAAAGTACATGAAAACAAGACACCATAGGAGGTGTTTTCAGGAGAGAAGATGGAAGTCAACCATCTAAGGATATTTGGCTGCCCCATATTTGTGCATATCCCCAAGGAAAAGAGGAAAATATTGGATCCATCTAGAAAGAATGGAATATTTGTTGGTTACAGTGACCCATCGAAGGCATATAGGATATATATTCCTAGTCACTAGAAAGTTTAGATTAGTTGAGATGTCACCTTTGATGAGAGTGCAACTTTTAGCAAATCAAAACATGACTGTGTAAAATAGGTTCATGAGGAGGAGAATGAAGTTACTAGAATTCCAAAGGTAGAAGAACTTGAACTAGAGGAATTCATTCATGAGGATAATGACATGAAAAAAAATCAGAGGCTAACAAATATGCCTTCTCAAAAGAGAAGACCATCTTGGGAATAAGAGCTCATAAAAAATGTAGAAAGATATGGTGCCCCAGAAAAATATCTCAGGGAAAGTAAGAAGATGAAACCATATTCCATCTATGTGGCATGTTTGTGTGATATCATGGATGCAAAACTATCCAATTATGAAGAGGCTACAAAAAAGTGGCTATGGAAGGATTCCATGGAGGAGGAATATAATTCCATAGTAAAGAATGATGTTTGGGATGTGGTTCCTAGAATGAAGGAGAAATCAGTAGTAATTTAAAAATGGATATACAAGATGAAACATGAAATTGATGGAAGTATTGAATAGTATAAGGCTATATTTGTGGCTCAATGATTCTCTCAAAAGGAGGGAATTGACTATGAAGAGACATTTTCTCCCGTGGTGAGATATACATTGATTAGGACTATACTTTCGTTGGTCACAGTCATTAAATGGAAGGTGCATCATATGGATGTGAATAAAGCACTTTTGAATGATAAAATAAAAGAGGAAGTATATGTGGAGAAACCACAAGGGTTCTAGGTACATGATAGGGAGACACATGTGTACAAATTGAAGAAGGATTTATATTGATTAAAGAAGGAACCTAGAGCATGGTATGGCAGGATCATCAATTTTCTGACGAGCATAAGATTTACAAAGAGCAGTGAAGATCCTAACATTTACTTTAAGGTTTTGGTTGATGGTTTGGGTAATACTACTATTGTATGTGGATGACATGTTTCTAACAGATGTGGAAAAGCTCATCTCAGAGTGTAAGATAAAATTGGTTGTTGAGTTTGAGATGAAATATCTTAGGATGATGCATTAATTTTTCGGTCTCAAGGTATGGCATAGATAGGATAAGATATTTATGAATCAAGGGAAGTATGCACTGGAAATCTTGAAGAGGTTCGAGATGTTGGATTTCAAGGAAATGGCTACACCTATGGTATCAAATCTTAAGTTGTTGCAGGATATAACTTCAGAGACTATGGATGTTACTTTATATAGAAATATGGTGGGTTTGTTGATGTACTTGATGAACACGAGATCAGATATATGTTTTTCTATGAACAACCTGAGTCAGTATATGGTCCATCCTAGGCAAGTTCATTTGGTTACAACAAAACATGTGATGAGGCACCTTAAGGGTACATTGCATTATGGTCTCAAGTATGTGACAGACCATGAGTTCAAGTTATATGGATATTCAGATTCATATTAGGCTAGAAGTATTCCTGATCGGAAGAGTACTTTGACATATTGCTTCAGTCTAGGCTCTAGTATGGTTTCATAGAGCAACATGAAGTAGTCATGTGTAGCACTTAGTATTGATGAGGTTGAATATGTGGAAGAATGTGCAACATGTAGAGAATCAGTATGAATTCATAAGTTGTTTTCTGGGTTATTTGGTCTTAAACTGGAGGTGACCCGCATTTGGTGTGACAACCAGAGTTGCATGAAGTTGTCAGAGAATATGGTGTTCCATGACAATTCAAAGCATATCGAGATAAAAAATTACTATATTAGGTATATGGTGTATAGGGGAGCAGTGAGGCTCCAGTATGTGACAACTGAGGAGTAGGTTGTAGACATGTTGACCAAGTCACTATTGAGGACGAATTTTGAGAACTTCAGAGACAAGCTTGGCATGGTCCCTCTTTAGAGAGAGTGATGAGGTACATATGCATTGCAGGGTAGTGGATGGCTTGGGGACATGTTGTACCTATTTGAGATCTACCCACAGTCCTTATATGCATTGGTTGTGACATCACAACGGTGCACATGATGAGGTACATATGCATTTAAGGGTAGTGGATGTCATGGTGACATGTTGAATATATTTGAGAGCTACCCATGGGCCATGGATGCATTGGCTGTAAATTCATGTTGTACTATGGATATCTGATGATGTATAGATTCATATGTTCAACAGTCAATGGTCATGAGTTCATGTGGAAATAAAGAATACCTTCCTAGTTAAGATGAAGTGTTGATATTTTGATGTAACTATGGAAGATAATCTTTTGTCTTTGTATTGGTCAAACCTAGAGAATGTTATTGTAATATTATTGAATAAATAAGCTCAAAATAAATTATTATTTTATTGTTATCCTTATTGTAAAAATCAAAATGGCCCCTCTTAGGGTTGCGTCTTTTTGGGAGTTTGTTATGTGTATAAATAGAGGTCGAGTTCCTCTCATTTGTACACATGCACAACCCACCTTCTCTTGTGTATTTGGAGTATATAAAAGTAGGTCTAGCACATGAGGTCTTGGTTTCTTGATCTTTGGTATCTTGGTCTTGGTCTAATTGTGGAGAGATATAAAGTGACATTGTACTGGTTGAAGGAATCGATACTGAAGAATTGGTTGCTGAGTTTTCTCCCCCATGAGGGTTTCCCAAGATATATCTTGTGTTTTGTGATTGTTTATATTTCAGTGATCCTATTACATGCAATTGTTAATGAATGTTAAAGAAGATAATTGTAACTTCTAAAATTCAAACATAAAGATTTCAAGTTTAGTGACATGTTTTGGGCACATGTAGTTTATACAAAAATTCACATCCTAAATAGAGAAATGATCATAAGTAATAGTGATAAGACTCCCTACGAGCTATGGAAAGGAAGAATGTAAGATTTGAATCATTTTAGAGTATTTGGAAGAAAATTTTACATCAAAAGAGACGATGGCAGGCTTGGAAAATTTCACTGCCGAGTTGAAAAAATAATACTAGTTGGGTATTCAAGAAAAAGAAAAGAATATAAATGATTCAGTACAAGACTCAATAGAATCATGGAAAGAATCAATGTAACAATTAATGAAACAGATGTATGGAAAGACAAAGAAGGAAGAAAATACTTAGAAGAGAAGGATGATGAGGAAGATACAAAAGAAGAAGAAGTAGAAGAAGAAGCGAAAGAAGAAGAAAAACTTGAAGCAAAACAAGAAGCAGGTGAGAAACGAATACCTCCTAAGGAACCTAGTCAATGAGTGCAAAAAATAATTCCACTAGAACAAATTTTTGGGAAAAAATATGCATGAGTTAAAACCCAAAGAAGAACAATCTCATCAGAACAATAACACGTAGCATTGTTATCTACAGTTGAACCAAGAAATTTTGAAGAATCCCGCAAGGATGAACACTAAATCAAGGCTATGGATGAAGAATTGGATAAGATAGATAAACATGACACATGGGAACGGGTTCCAAGACCGAAGAACAAGAATATGATTGGTACAAAGTGGGTCTTCCGAAACAAACTGAATGAGGATGGACTTGTAACCAGAAACAAATCAATGTTAGTTTTCATGGGATGCACTCAAATCGAAGGTATAGATTTTGAAGAGACCTTTTCCCCAGTTTCCATGATGGAAGCTATCAGATTGATCTTAGCCTATGCATGTTCCAAAATAATCAAGGTGTATCAGATGGATGTTATGTCAAAATTTATTAATGGAGAATTAGAAGAAGAACTCTACATCGAGCATCTAGAAGGATTCCTACTGTCAGAAAAGGAATATTGTGTTTGCAGGATGAAGAAAGTGTTGTATGGACTCAAGTATGCCCCCAGAGAATGGTACTCAAGATGAGACAGGTATCTACAACAAAAAGGATTTAGGAAGCGAAATGAAGACAACAATATCTTCATAAAAGTGGATGGAGACAGTGTATTAATAATCAAATTTTATGTATATGACATTATCTTCAAAAGTGATGATGACAGTATGAGTAAAACAATTTCCATAGATATGAAAAATGAGTTGGAAATGTCTTTGCTTGGTGAGTTGAATTTATTTTTGGGATTACAGATATGTTAGTGTGATAAAGGTATTTTCATCTCCTAGACCAAGTATATCATATAAATTCTAAATAATTTTGGAATTGAATATTGTAAACTCGTAAGTAATCCTATGTAGACTAGTTGCAAGTTGAGAAATTAAGATGAATATAAGGATGCCGATCGTAGACTCTACAGATCAATAATTGACAACTTACTCTATGTGACAATGTCAAGACCAGATATAATACAAATAGTTGGATAGGTTGAATTATTTCAAGAAACACCGAAAGAAACACATGTTATGTAAGTAAATCGAATATTCATATATCTCAAGGAATTTTTTTTTTTGGATTATGGTATCTAAAAGGAAATGATCTGTCTTTGGTCACCAACATAGATGCAGATTTCGAAAGAAACATTTATGATAAAATAAGTACTAGTGGAGCATATTTCTACTTAGGTGAGTTTTTGGTATCATGTCTAAGCCAAAAAGAGTCATCGGTATCTTTTTCCACATTAGAGGAAGAATATATTGCAGTGACAACATGTTGCACTCAAGTTCTTTGGATGAAGCAGACATTACAGGATATACAAGTGAAGTAGGATGAGCCCATTTAAATACTATGTGACAACACCAATTCTATTATTATATCCAAGAATATAGTGATACATTCCAAGACAAAACACATTCTGATCAAGTATCACTTTCTATGGGAACATGATACAAAGAAGAATATCAAACTAGAGTATATTGGGACAAAATAACAGATTGCAGGTATATTCACCAAACCTTTTATAAGGGATGATTTTGAGTATCTTCGACAGAAACATGGAGTATTTTTTTCCCCACAGTGATCCACATGACTTTGGACACAGTAATATAGGGGGAGAGAAGTAAATAATATTTTTGAATTCTTTTCAAATACATTAGAGATTTACATGAGGAAGCACCATGAAGAGAAAGTAGAGGCTTGCAGATAGGGGGAGTATCCCCAAGGATAATTTCCCTTTTCCATTGATGTCAAAGGGGGAGAGAAAGAACAAATTCATGGAAACAAAGAGAAAGAAAATATTCATGGAGATAAGGGGAGTGATGGTCACATGGAGAGAATGAATAGGATCATGAGTGTTCCCATGCCATTAATGTTTCCATCAATGCCAAAGGGGAAGATTTTTGAAATATTGTTTGTCATTGATGTCAACCCTTGAAGAAGTTCAGTAGCCTCAATGGTATGGTTATGGAACCCATAATTGGTCAAGGAAAGAGGTCATGAAGGATGGTGTAAATGCAGGTAACTCGCTCATGGATGGATAGTCCTCGTTATGCCATTTCTGATGATAGGTAGTAAACCTCCTCATCATATCATTTTTTGTGATAGGTGGTATGCCATGTAGTTACTCATGGTTGAGGAGCTATGACCTTGTGAAGTTAGAAGCCCCGAAGAATTGTCAAGAAACCCCTAGTTGGTTACAAGTCCTTAATGAAAGGGTAAATTAGTTGTAACAAGAAAGTTAAGAATCCCCTAAGTTTAAGGAAAGAGGTTACCCCAAAAAATAATAAATACACATCAAGGAGTCATTCACAAGTATATTCACTCACTTATTATATTGAACATCTTCTAGTGAACTAGTGATCTATTGAAATGTTTTGTGACAGTGAAATATGAGGTAGCGACAAGTGAGAAGTGCAGGATTTTTGGGGTTGTAGAGGAGAGAGAATTTAATTGAGGAAACCCTAATTTCTTTGACCCTTGTGGGTCAAACCAGTAATGTCTCGTGAGTCATACACATGGATTTATTAAGGCTTGTCATGCAAGGCCCTGCTTGACAAGATGTCTTAGTACCTGAAGAACAAGACAAACTTGGGGTTAATGCTAGTACCAGGTCTTTGAAGTAAGATGTAATCCTACATGTCGGATCTACTATGTATTAGGTCAACTAAATAGGTATTGGTAAGCTTGTTGTATTTGGTTATGGTATGATACATGCTTGAGGTATGTCTAGTTTGGCACATGATTGAGGTACATCTTGGATACATGTTTGATAGAGGTATATTCTTGTATATGGTTATGATTTAACTATTATGGTTTATCTTTGAGATGTGGATGTATATTTAAGGTATACACTTGATGTATGGTGGCATATGAAAGAGGTACATGCTTGGGTTCTTTGATTCACTTCATTGATGATATGGTTCAGGTCTATACATGATTGATTCTATGGTATATGGTGTTGATCTTATATGTGATTGATGCTCTATTACATGGTACATGATTAGCTACTCATGATCTATTCTTTGGTATCTACATTTGGAATATCTTATGGTTTATACATTGATGCATATGTTGGTACACCGTTGATGGATGATATGGTACAATTTTTGGTATAGCATAGGTTGATGGTACAATGATAGTTGCAGGTTTATGGTAAAGTAACATTTATAGGTTGATGGTATAGTGATAGGTTGGATACATAAACAATTTGTTGTGATAGGTTACAAGTTGATGTGGCAGTGGCAGTGATAGTGACAATGACAATGACAATGGGAATGGCAATGATTATGGTAGTGACAGTTGGTCTAAATTTATATTTCAGTGTAGTAGGATGGGGTAAGGAAAGGGGGTCATATCCTCATTCTAGTTGGTGCCAGATAAAACAAGGAGTTGGAGCTTCCTTCATGTTGGAGCCTAAAAATCAGGGAGTTGGAGCCTCCTTCTAGTTGGAGACAGAGAATTCATGGAGTTGTAACTTATTTTAGGTTGGATCCTATAAATAGGGGGTCGCAGCCTCCTTCCAGTTGTAGCTGGAGAATTGGGAAGTTGGTGCTTCCAATGAATGTATTAGTTTGATATATAAGAAAATAATTAAATGGTTTTCTCCAATTTGGGTTTCCACGTAAATTCCGGTGTACTGTGTTTCTGTGCATGTCTATTATGCTCTATTGATTTATATTTCTCATGATATAATGATGATATAATACTAATGATGTTAATGATTAAACATTTTGGTTAAAAGTGATTATAAAGTGATCATACTGATTCAACCCCCCCTCTCACTATTCCAACAAATATTCCTTTTAGATTCTCATACAACAGATGTAGCATACCAAACCATATCGTTACTCCCATTGAGGTGATGGTGTACTAAAGAGAAACTTCAAATTTCTCTATTAATAATTTGTAGCATGCCTAAGATTCCTTCCTCGAACATCCAACATTACCCAAAAGGTAATTTCTCCTCATAGATACAATTTTAGGATGAACAAAACCTTTAATAAAAGTATAATGAATAATTCATAAGCGAATATAAAACAACAATGTAAGTAAGAATGCAAATTTATAATTATTTCATTACCCATTAAATTCAATTCATTGGAAAAACATAAAAACATTCCACAAGAAAACATTCATCAATACATATCTACAATAAATCCATGTCCACCAAATTTGTTACTGAGGAGTTGTTTTTTTCTTAACCATGGGAATTATCTATGGATTCCACCCCCACAATCTAGACCATGATGCCACTAATGTGAAGGAACCTCATACAGGGCTCTAAAACCACTCAACCGAACCCATTAGTCTATTGATAAGATAATACACTCATTACAAAGATCTCCAAGTCCTCTTCTAGCACTCAAAGAATCCATGGCAGTCTCTCCCATTTCCCCATGCAACATAAGGAAGACCCATTCCTTCTCTACTTCACAGTCCCTTAGAGTTATATTCCCTTCCAATGCTCTTTAACATGTGAACAAATATCCAAATCTATTGTCTACCTTATAGTAATATCTTGGGATATAAAACATGTGGCCTCAAGATAGTAAATGAGCAACAATAAGAAGGTTGTTGGTGTTACCATCCTATAAATTATAGGAAATCTGATTATTTAGTTCCTATCTGTTGTTTCTCTCATGAAAACTCCTAGCTTGCCTGGTTTCCTCGGATGAATTTTTCCCTCCATCCATTTTTTCCCAATCCTCCATTCATTGTTGCACCACTCACTCCCCTGTCCATTCATATTATTGGCCACATCTCAGCCACCACTCATTCCTGCACAAAATTAATGTTAGGCAAGCTTAGGGTAAATGAAAAACAATAAGTAAATATTTTTTAGTAAACATTGTTTAGGATTAATAATTAGTAAATTAGGTTAGTAAGTTAGTAATTAGATTAGGATAATAAGTAATAGTTTTAATGATAAATTAAAATAATTAATAAATAATTAATTAATTTAGAATAATGTTAATAATAAATTATTAAAAAATTAAATAAACGAACATTATGAAAACAATAAAAAACAAAATTAAATAATTAAATT
>JZKD02S1672659.1:2862430-2917693 GCA_000966675.3 Picea glauca
CATTTTGAATCATCTTGTACTTGAACATTTAAGTGGGGTAAAAGGAGGTTTCCCCCTCGAAGAGGCTTATTATCTGAAATTATCTCTTTTTCAAGGCGTTGAGTACTTTTCCTAGAGGTTTTTATATGCTATATTGATGTTTGGTTCTTAACAGTAAGGGTGACAACTGGAGGATTCTTATGGTATTTCATCTTCTTGCATGTTTTCTCATCCTACACTATAGTTATCTTTTCATATGAGGTTTGTGTTATATTATTTTCATGAGTAGAAGTGTCTGAGCGTATGCGTCGGGTGCACAGGGGTTTGGGGGTAGCGCCCCGATTTCTTTTTTCTACATTAGGACCGCATTATATTTAGGTGGTTTTTTGGCACATGGTTTCTTTTTCGATGGTTTTCTATTTTCGGTTAAGGAATTAGGGTTTTGGACTAATACATGTCATTGGGTTAGGGTTTTGGATGCCGCTGGCTCCTATATTTATTTTTTATTGTAAACATTGTAACATAATGAATGAATATAGAATATGCTAGTTTTCTCGGTTTCAACTTCTAGGGGAAAAAACTTTGTGTAATGTTTGTATTTTCCATTGTATATTTTCTGTTCTTTTTCTAAATATCTTTTTGCAGTATATATTGTACAAGGTTAAAATCTATAGTTTTCACCCCACTCTTCTTCATTTTTTCCTACTTCTCTTCGAGCCGAGAGGTTTCTCTATTCTTGGCATTTCCCTTGACTTCTTCCCTAGAAACTGTTTCTTTTCTCCTTGTATTTTTCAGTGCTGCATTGCGTCTTGACGCTTGAGTTCATGCTGCAACCTTCCTTGTGTTTTCATCCAGGATACTTTCCTTTGTCGATGTGCCTACCTCATATTTCTCCTTAGGTTTGGTTGTTCTCCTCACTACTAGAACCTTCCAATGTGTGGGCCAGTATTTGATGATCCAATCGACTTATTCCCTTGAGATGCAGTACTGCATCTCTAGTCATTTTTCTTCAAGTACCTTGTGGCCTGGATCCACATATGATGTCTAGATTCCTAAAACCTAACAACCCCTTCATACTCCTGGACCACCTCCATAGGAATTCACCATACATTGGTCGTTATTTTTTGTGTGTCCTTACGAATCATGGAAAACACTGTGCTATTTTCTTATTGATTCTTAGTATCCTTTGCTTGCCATAGGGTTTCGTACCTTGTTGCATAAAACTTCCCCTTCCTATCTATAAAACATGAGAACTTTGGTTCCTACCAATATGCCACCGCAATGAGGATGACAAGCCAGGAATAATGGAACTCAGTTCCATTTTCCTATGCATATTGATATTCGATCAAAAACTGGTTTAGGAGGTATGACGCCCATCTAAACACGACCCCTTTTGCACACTACAAAATGAATCCTATTGGAGGCTCTTATTTCTTGTATTTCCTCAGCAACTTGCAAGCCATTATATTATTAGCAAACCACACCGCAACATCATAGATGTATTTGAGGACGATACCCATGTTCCCCTTGTGGGTTCCAAATTGTGCCTTTACTATCCCAGCGAACTCCTTTTTGCATTCTTTGTTTTCGAAGTACTCTTCGGGTTGTGCGCCAATAGTGGGAAACCCTGTAATTTTTTCAATCAACACCACATCAATGAGGAATAGCTTATGCATCTAGAGGGTACCCCCATGAACTATGGCCAATAACTTCTTGATACACATTCCCACATTCTTACCGTTCCCAAACTGCGGTATTTCCAGGAGTTTCGTGATGCCACAATAGTAGAGCCCTGTTATCCACTACGCGGGCTCCATGATGGGTCTTCCTAGGGGTCCTATCTCCCCCGTTCTTTCCAAATACATTTCCTCTGCCAGGTCTGGAAACTTTTCCGCATTACCAACATAGCATTCAAAATATTTCAACTTTGGCACTCTCCCGAGCATATCCTCCACTATGACCATGATGTTTAGGATGTATGGTACTGTAATTTTGGTTGTGTCTTGCACTTTTCATTTCTGGAACACAGTTGGGTGAGATTCTGCCACCATTTCGATTGTATCCTCCTCTTCCCCCTCAAAATCTGGCTAATTGTGATATCCTCCACCAATACCTCCTGTGCTTGATGACCTTATTGTTGGATCTTCACTTCGTCAAGTTTGGAAGGTGTTTTTGGTTTAGGGTTTGTACCGCCGTTTGGGTTCATAGATATTTGACCCATTTCACCTTGTGCAGTTGTCGATGTTTCCTCCTTGACCCTTATTGGGATGAGAAACTCTGTCTTTGAGGTTGTGACATCCTCTAATTCGACCACGTTCTCTGGCTCTGTCATTCGTTCTTTCCTTCACTCGACCTGTCGTGTAACCATAGTATATCATCCTGGTGCACCCAACTTCAAAGGTGTCACTCACTCTCCACTATGCACAATTTATCCTAAGTCGCGCTATTCATCTCTCTCTTTTCTCAAAAATCAGTAAGTGTTGAACCTTCCCGTGATTTTCCCACTTTATAGAATCAATCATTAATGCTCTATCGTATTTTTCACTCTTTTTCGTGCATTTACGCAGTGTCCAATTTTTCCTTCATGCAATCTTTCAAATTTTGTCGCATCATTTGTTTTGCGCGATTTTTTTCGCTTTTCTTCCATTCAACCAACTTCCTCCTCTTTTTGTATTTTTCTTAATTTTCTGATTTTGTATTCCTTTTTCTTATTTTTCTACTTTATATTTCTTTTTATAACTTTTCTCTCCTAATATATACTATAGTACACTATACACATGGCTTCCTTGATGTGCTACAACTGTTGAGAGTTAGTAGGTCGACTGTCCCTATATAGTTTCAATAGAGTACCATTCACCATTCCTTTCAATTATGCTCATGTCAAGTCCTTTAGCTTCACAGATCCTCCATCTGTGACATAATTCACTTCATATGGACCTAGACAAAGCATTATGAACTTACCAGGATGTTGCAAAAATTTGTTGTCATAGAGGAGAACTAGATCTCCCTCCTTAAAGATATTTTTATTGATGTGTCTGCCATGTCAGGCTTTGTCCCTTTCTTTCTTCACTTCTTGGTGGAATCCTTCCAGAATCCTATCTTCTTCCAGTTCCATTAGTTGACTTAACCTTTATTTTACTATGCCTCTTTCTTCCATATTTGTAATTGTTTCTATGTGCAGACTAGGTACCAAAAATTCTAATGGCACAAGTGCTTCTTGTCCACACACCAATCCGAATGGTGTCTGTCCTGTCAAATTTTGCATCTAGTCATATATTCCCATAACATTGCTGGTATTTTTATACCCGAATCATCTTTGTTCACATTATATATCTTTGTCAATGCATTCTCCAGAATCTTGTTGAAATCTGCTACTATCCCATTTTCTTGAGGATGATATCATGTGTTGTTCTAGTGATAGCCTTCAAACTCCTAAATCATATATTGGATGGTACTATTAATAAAATGGGTGCCTTTATCACTTATCATAATCTTGGGACATCTGAATCTTGTAATCACCTTCTCAAGTAAGAAGTGTGTTGTTATCTATGCACTGCAATCCTTGACTGGTGTTGCTTCTTCCCATCTGGTTAAGTATTATGTCTCAATAATGATGTATCTAGCTGCTAACCTTCATGTTGGTGGATTAATAGGTCTAAAAAAATCTATTTCCCACTTTTCCAACACCTGAAGAGTTACTTGAGGTATTAGCGACATCTCATCCCTCTTGTTGGGTTTTCCAACTCTCCGATAGACATCACAATTATGGAAATACTCTTTTGCATCTCTATGAATTGTTGGCCACCATAAACCTGTGTGCAATACCTTTTTCATGGTAGCATTTCATGCATAGTGTCCTCCAAATATAACTTCATGAGATTTTGCTAGAACCATGGGTCATTCATGTTCCAACACACACCTTCTCAAAATCCTATATGATCACAACTTATATAAATGACTTGCAATTAGTTGATAGTCTGCAGCTCTAACTACCCAATTTTTCTTCTGCCTGGTACTAAGATCCTTTGGCGCAACACCTGTACTTAAGAATTCAATTATATCATAAAATTAATCATCAACTATTTGTACTGAAAATAACTGTGCATGAAGGATTTTGTCTTCTAAGTTAGTAGGTTCTTCTCCATTGGTTACCCTTGATAAGTGATCTGGTCTTTCATTTAGCTTCCATGGTTTAAATATTACTTGAAAATCAAATTACTGGAACAATGACAACCATCTGCAGATCCTTCCCCCCAACACTGGAACATTAACTAGATATTTACGGGCAGAATGATTTGTGAACATTTTAAAGTGATTTCCCAATAAGTAATGTTTGAATTTCTGTAGTGCATACACCATGGCCATGCCTTCTCTTTATTTTGTGTTGTGATTATTTTGTGACTCAAATAACATCCTTCCTTCAAAGGCTATAGGATAATCTAAGTCACCTACTCCTGGATGCACCATAATTTCTCCAAGTGTTATATTTGATTCATCTACATGCACATGAAATGTCTTTTCCCAATATGGAAACACTAAGATAGTTGTTTTGACCATATTATCCTTCAAAGTATCTAGTCCATGCTGACATTCCTCATTCCACTGAAATTTTGTGTCCTTATTCAATATATTTTCCATTGGTGCGATAATCTATGCATACCCTTTGATAAACATCTTGTAGTACCCTTTATATCCAAGTGTGACACACTAAATTCAGTGGTGGTAAGTTCACAATTACAACAATCTTAGCAGGGTCAACCAATAAAGCCTTTATGAACACTATATGTCCCAACAATATCTAAAAAGGTGTGTTGAAAATGAATTTTTAATGTTTAATGAGATATGACATTGCTTGCATGTTTCCAACATTAGTCTTAAGACTTCTACATGATCTTTCAAAAGACTAAAAAAAGTCTAGCCATCCAAATATACTTCTAATAAATTATGTATGAAATATTTAAAAGTAGTTATGACCACCCTTCAAACGATGGTTGGTTCTTTCTTCAATCCAAAGGGCATAACTGTATACTAATAGGATCCCCATTCTATAGAAAATGTATTCTTATGCTTATCCTCTGGAGCTATTTTGATCTGATGATAACCTGAGAATCCATCTGTGAATGAATATGATTCTTTGCCTCCCACATTTTCTAAGACCTCATATGTAAAAGGGGTAGGTAAAGGATCATGTAAGAAACAATCATTCAATTTCCTCAAATCTACACAAATCCTCATCCCCCCTTGTTTCTTTTCCGGGACTACCATGGGAATGATCCATCCACATTCCTCCACAGGATCTATGATACCAACTTCTAGCATTCGGTCAAATTATGCTTTCACTCTTTCCTTATACACTGGATTCATCCTGTAAGGTCACTTTCTAACAGGTCGAGCATCTAGTTTTAGGGGTTTATTCATCTCACCTATCTCACCTTCTATTCCTTTCATATCTATAAAGGTTGCTGGAAAAAAGTCACTGTATTCATGTTGTAACTCTATTATCCTTTCTAGTGTCTTCTCATCCCACTAGTCTCCAATGCATTCCATTTTAGAATTTTATTCCATCCCAATGTTGACTTTCTTTAGTTTAATGGGTGCATCAAATGTCTCTGACTTCGAAGATGGACCCTCCACCTCTCTCTCTCCTTCAATATTTGTTATCTAAATGTTGTGTGAATCATCTTCATATGGTGTTTCCTTTGCGACATGATAACATGCGAGTAATTCTTTGACTACCTACATGTTCTTCTATTGACAATCCATGATAATTTCCACCTTAGGTTCCTAAAAAATATCATTCTCTGTATCAGCTTCAGGGTTGAATCAACATTTGGGTTATCATGCGCAAATGAGAAAGTTACCACAAAATTATGTTGTAATATTGTCCATTCTGTAGTTCCTCTGTGCATTTCCTAGTCTATGTACTAGTTCCTTGGTATCCCTTCCAATGTATGAATGAAGTAATGAGGCCATTCCTCTGGTGGTGTCAACCTCCATTGTGTTATGCATTTCTCTAGGTGCTTAGTTGGCATTCCTCCCCCATCATACTTCTGCAATGTATTGCTCCCCTGTTTTGTGCCAAATCTAATTCGCCGTAACCTTTTACACTTATACCAGTATTGAATTGTTTCCTTGTATGCACCCCACCATCTTGCAGGTGTTTCCTTGAGTGAAATATCCGGGGATAACAACCTATTATTTTTTAAAACTTCCTCCTCATAGTTTTTCAATAATTCTTCTAAGTCATTCAAACCATGAAAAGTGGGAGGTTCCCTTATCTCTGTACCAACCCACTTTACTACACAGTCTATTATTTTGCACCCCCTTATGGAGACTTCATATAGTATTAGGTTGTTATTTTTCCATACCTGTATCGGAGTCTGAAGCACATGATGTAATTCTTTTCTAGTTGAGTACCCCATATGCAGTTGGGTTGACATAGACTTCTTCTCGCACGGTAGTCCTATATAGTTGATTGATTTTTTTCCAAGTCCAAACATGTCGCCTCTACAAAAATTTCTCCTATGAAAGGATCCAATGGTTCAATCACTATGTACTCACCCGATTCAAAATTCATTTTCTATGTCTTCAAATTAATCACATCCTGGTTATCAAACTCCCATTCCAGTCCTAGTAATTCTCGATAGGGTGTTGTGCCATATACTATTTATATAACTTTGAAATATACCATAGTGCACACTCCATCCAAGTCTATTGTCACACCTTTATGTCTTCTAATTGGTAGAAATCTATGATAAATTTCCAATTTCAACTGGACAAGTGAATATCCTAATGTGGGTTCCCTCATACACTATCATGTCTTCTTAGGTAAGAAATTTACATTAGTGCCTAAATGAAGTATGATATATCCCATATTAAAATCCCCAATGTTGTCATTTAACCTAAATTCCCTACTTTTTCTTCTTCTTGTATGGATATGATTAACAATATTTTGTTCTAACCTCCATTCTACTTTTGTGTTGCATTTTTCTAGGAAATTATATAAGACCTTGATAGATGATGGATCATTCAATAACTTAACATAGGATTGAAAAAAAGTATTTATGTTACTTACTTTCTCTAAAAGTTGTCCTTTGTTGGTGTGATCCATTGAATATGGCATCTCATACAATGGTGGATCTTGAGTTTGTTGCACAATTGACGTAGACACGATGTTCTCTTTTAGAATCTCCTATATGGCTTTCTTAAATGTTTCATTTTATTTCCCCACATCAAAATTTTTCTACGGTTTAGTGTTATTCTTGAGCCACTGGTGTTGATATGGATCTTGTTTTTTTTCATCAACTCCTATCTTGGCTCCTCTTCGAGTAACTATGTTAATATTCTTCCCATAATCCCTAGATTTTGCAGAAATCCACTAGACATTTTGATTGTTTTGGTTCCTTTTTTCCTATATTTTCCCCAATAGTGTTAGGCAGTCTTCTGTGTTGTGGTCTGTTGCGTGACAATACATACATGTCGCAGGTGGAAGTGGAAATTCTCTTGCATAATGTCCTGGTTGTTGATATTTTTGGAAGACTATTGTCCCTCTGCCCCATCCAAATCCTCCTTTGCCCTGGCCTCCACCTCTGAATCCACCTATATATTCTCACAATGCATTGTAGTAGGGTACCTGGTTATAATGCATGGGATTATACTATGGTTGCACATTGTTGTACTGCATTTGTGCGAGATTGAATTGTGGTTGCACATTATTGAACTGTGGTGCATCTTGGCCTATCATCATCTCTATTTGCACCCTGCAGGTTTCTGAAGTTATTTCTCTCATCAATTCGAGTGTCCTACATTCCTTGCCATCATGACCCATTTATTTGCAAAAATTTCAGTAAGAACCTTTTGCCAGTGTATTATACTTCTACATAATTGGACAATGATATGAATCATGCATGTGTGTCTTACAAATATCATACCATGGTCCTCCTAGTGGAAAGGGGTTTGGCACCCCTTCTTCCAAGTACTTAGAAAAGGTTGGACATTCATTCTTATGGTATCCTTATATCCTACATGATGTACACCAAAAAACTTCTCTCTTCTCTTTCCCCTTATTCTAGTTCAAATAAAATGTCATATTATTCAAATCATCTTTCAACTCTTCTATTGTTGGATCTTCCTATTGATATTGGTTTTATTCTAACTGTAAGGATGCTTTCATGGTCTCTGTCTAAGTTTGGAACTTCTTTTGTCTCAAAGGATACTTCAAGTGTGGTAATAGTGAGTTCCCAAATAAATTCCTATGTTGCATGTCAGTGATAGATTATTTCAACTTACCTTTCATACATTTGAACCTTTGATCAATATCCCAGATAGAATTACCTAGTTTCTTCCTGATCTCAATCATTTTGTTCATGTATTGGTCTTCTAAAATTATTTTACTAGTAGATTTTTCACCTCTATGACAGTCTTTTGTGCTCCTTGTGGACTGTTTAAATTGAGGCTCATGTACCATTCTAGTGCGCAGTCCCCAAGTGTTATATCTAATTGCACAATTTTTTCATCCTAGTATGTGACCTACTTTTCTTCCCAGATCTTTTCATAGATAAATAAATTATTTTCAGGGTCCTCTTATGCCTCGCCCCGAAACTCTAGTAATTTGATAGTGGAATCTACTCCTACCATTTTGGAATGTGTTGAAATATTGCCTCCACATGGTGCACATAATTAATTATTACTTCCTTAAATTGTACATCTAGTTGGTTGTCTTCTACTAAAAATGGGTTTTCTAAACCCTAGTGTTCCTTCAGGTGTATTAGTCACACATGGGATTGTAGGTTCCACACTGACTATGATATGAACTAGAGTTATACCTTATATTCCTAACCGAAAACCTCTTTTTTTCATTTCATATGTTGCACATAGGATTTCCTCAATCTGATCCACTCCCTGAATATACTATACCTCTTCTTCATCGCTCGCCAAACCCTCTTTGTCAACTATGTACCTTTTTTTGTTATTCATCTAATATTGTTAAGGTCTACCATTGCACGTCTCTCCATATTTTTTCATTATCTTCTTTGTCTGGTCCTCACCCATCATGATTGGGTCCATGGCCTCCTTCTTCTTCCCCTTATCCATCTCCCTATCCATATCTCAAAATCATTTCAGTGCTTCCCCCCCTTCCTCGATGTGCGCAGGGAAGTTTAGTTGTCTGATTAGATGGTCATCACACCTTTGTCATACAATAAATATTGATAGAAGTATAAAGTGATCTGATGTACCTACCTATTGGTCCCTTAAGAAAATCCTACTCTGTAGTAGTGTACGACTTCATGGTATCAACTGCAAATTCAATGATAAACCCTGCAATAAAACTGTTTAACTAAAAATCTACTACACACATAAATTTATTATTGATTTTTTGTAACTCTGCGATCTCCACAGAATTCCACTCTAGTTGTCTTATCCAATTCATAGGATTGTTTTCCTTTAACCTCAATAACCACTCCTACAACAGATGTGGAAATTCACAGAAAAATACTTCATGCAAGTCGATAAACACATATTTGTCGCGATATTGGCGTGGTGTAAATTTAAGGTTTTTGTTATCCCTCTGTGTGAACTCAAGTTCCTTGGTCATTAACCACCTTTCAATATCTGCATTATGTTAGCACTCTGTAAAAATTTTTTGGCTGAATAGACAAACAATAGAGGTAATTGTTTCAACCAGCTTTAGAGCTGAGGCACTAGCCTTCTCAACTCAGAGAGGGCTCTCTCATGTCACTGGGTATATCTATGGAAATCAGTGGCTAGATTTGATTTGTTTTGGGGGTTTTGATAAAGTTGATGGAAAATAATGGGAGGAACACTATGGGATATGGAGTCAAAATTATGAAAGTGAACGAAAACAATGCATCAACTAATATAACTCTCTAGAGGATAAAGGATAAATGAGGCAATGAATCTGAGTTATTATTAAGTTTAGATAGAGTATAGGAAGATAAAGAAAACAAATAACTGCATCAAAGAATTATCGAAATGAATTCTAAATTAGTTAAGAAGACAATCACACAGTTTAAATTGCTTAAGCCAAGAGCATCAAATTATGAATTCTAGGCCTTTAACTCTCCAATGTAAACAAAAGAAAATGCAAATGAAAGACAGGTCACATGAAATACATACGATGAAAGGAAACAAAGCTCATATCACCACCCTTTAGAATCTTTTCATAGAGACTTCAAAATCTTTCGCATTTATATTCAATTCAGATTAAGAAAAATTGCAAAATAGAGTCTCATACAACCAAAAGGTTCTCTTGCACTTCTGCCAACATCAATCAATTCAAGTCTCTCAGTACTTATACAATTTTATCAAAACAACTGAAACTGAAACGTTTTAGCTTCTATAACAGTTTCGACTGACATTTTCGGTATACGAAACGATTTACAATAATTAGCAAAAAGAAAATGTTTCAAAATCATGAAAAAATTCTCTGACAGTCTAACTTCCTCCGCACTATCTGTCTCTCTCTGATCTTGTGCTAGATCTACAAAACTGGTGACACCTGGAGATCACTTGTTGGTTTTGGAGACATTCCACTTTGTCTTACCCAACCACATGATTTCTTTCCATTGTGGATTAGATGCGATTTCATAATCCATCATCTCTTTAATCAAAATTTATAAGTCAATGCATGTAGCATAGGACATGGTTGGCATGCTGACCTTCACTATTTTAAACTTGTTTAAAATTTTGAAATCTGTAGCCAAATACTCTACCAGACTCGGGCCTTTCAGACTTTCTTCCATATCTTCGAACTTAGAATGGTCTATTCTGCATTGCATGAGGAGAGAGTGATAGTCTTCTTAATTGTATAATGAGTCTTTACCATCCCAAAATGATGGAAGGCCTTTGGAAAACAATTTTTCAAAATCATATTTAAACTCCTGTATGTTTTGCTCCATTTGCATAGCTTTGTTCTGGACCGATCCGAGTAAGTTGTGCTTGTAAATGATCCTCCTAGATGAAATGATCAATGCGGTCCTATCTTTCACACCAATGGTTTGAATTTCAGTAGTTGGTACATCATTCAGTAAATCAATAGCATTTTGGGCCCACTCCGAGGGATTCTTTGTTAATATTTCATTTACAACAGTGAATCTGTTCCGAGCTATAGCAGGCATGTTATCTTTGTCACTGATAAAATTCAGATAAACCTTGAATTTAGCAATCTCTGCAACAATAGAATCCCATATTACATGTTTGTCTCCCTGCAATAACGTCTTTCCATTTAACTTGGTTTTTAGCTTCCTCACTCTCTCCTACAAATATTGATTTTCTCTGTGGAGTTAAGCCATATTTTCATCCTTCACTTTCATCTCTTGTTTCAAATTTTCCATGTTCTCTTTGAGACTCTTGATCTCACCTATTTTTAAGCTCACCTGGGAAATAGCTTGGACTAACCCCTCAGTGCTTGATCCAACCTCTGTATTAGTAGGTATAATGACTTCCATGTATGATGTCGCTGCATGCGCTAGTGACCAATGCTCCTTCTCTTTCTCCAATTGCAACAGTTTAGACTTGTAATCGAGTGCCTATTGTCTGAATGTTTCTTTCTCCTGTTCCAATCCAGTCAATTCTGTTTTTCTATGGATGATCTGTATGTGACATCTTCATCCTTTTCTTTAGACTTTGGATCATCTTTTTCTTTTCATCCAAAGAAGCTTTCAACCCTTGGGGACCTTCAAACTCTATCCTTTTGACCTGTGTCATCCAGGATTTGCTGGACACTTTTTCTTGTTTCAGTTGTCCATCTAGTTTTGATTCATATGTTGTTAATCTTGCAACTTTTACAGCCAAGCTCAGATAATCAGAATATAACATTTCACTGACATTCCTATGAAATTTTACTTTTTCAGGGGCAACAATGTTTTCATGGTGCATTTTGATCTTGGATACCTTATCATAATCAAACAATGCAATGTTAAATGTATTTTTCTCCACATCCCCAATTGAGAGTAAGGAAGTCTTACGCTGAGAAGAACTTTCTACTTCAGGTAAAAGGTCTCTTATTTCACTGTTTTCCATCTTTTTACAACATACTGATTCATTAAATCATCCTTGGACTGATACACTGCCCCAGGTGTCTGGCTAAATATGTATTTCCTGCTGCTGAAAACCTTTGTCCTGCTTTCATTTTCTGACATCCTTTGTGTAGTGGTTTCTTCGTTCTTGGTTGTAGCCTCTACCATCTCCATGCATGTTTTTCCTTTGAGTTCTTCCTCTTCTAGGTCAACTACTTGGGATTATGATGCAATTTTCATTTTCTTGCGAATGTCTTACTGGCTACTGGCACCTAGTTATTCTGAACTGTTCCTCTTATTGTAGATGCTCATTTTAGGAGTTTTGATAACCAACCTAGGGGAAGGTTTCTGTGTTGGGATCTGCTGAGAAGCTGGTTCTGTTTATTTTTTTTTATCACACTGCATGGTGACCTCCATCTCTACACATGTCACTATATTGACCAACTCATCGAATCCTTCAACATGTTCATTTTCATAGGGACCTTGTCTACTAGCCAATATTCTCTTTGATATGATCTGATGTGGATCATATCTTCTCCATTGCAACTGTGTGAAACCAAATTCACTGATATTGGATTGAATCTGGGGAAAACAAGACTTATTATTCACCACAAAGGGATCTACTGTGAAAGGAAATTTCAGATTAGAAGCCATGTGTGGTTTCAGAAAATGCTCAGTCTCTGAGATAATTCTTTATCTTATGAACTCCAAAGCAAAGATCCTAGGAATCAAAAAAACTGGTAAAGGATAAGGTCCTTCCTGGTATCCATATACCCAAATCACAGTAGATTGTGTGAACAACACCCAGTCTCCTACCATGCTCTCTATATTTGGCTATAATGAGATTTTCATTTCTTCCAGAACTCTCAGTAGATCTAAACCAAAAATGAGACTGTATACCCTAGACATAATCTTGTTGATGAATATGAGCATGGTGATCCTTTTACACTCGGTCGAAATAAAATAAGTCTCAGGAAATTTGGTTTTGTTGGATTCTAGAAACATTCTCAGCAAGTGAGTGTAGTATCTAAAGTGTTTCAACAAGTTGAAGTTAACCAGTTTTTGATGTATATTCTCTGCAATAAATTCATCAAAATTGAACCAGACCGACTAACCAGACATAAATAAAATCAACAGAAAACCTAACATGACCTCTACCACAAACTTGTCATTGTCTAACCCTAAAATTTGACTTAGCAGAGAAAAAGCCCACTGGACTTCGATAATCATGATGCTTACACTGGCAGGTAATGATAGAATTTTTGAATGATGTTTGGGCTTGATTATGGTCTGCAGAAATAAGGTTTTAACTTTGGGCGGGCACTCTCTATAAATTGTGATCATTCTATGTTCCTCGAAGGGCTCTAACACTGTGGAGGAGGTGTCTGGTATATTGATAGTATGCTGGAGTGATGGATTGCCTACTTTACATAGAACTTCTGACCCTAATTTATTTAAAGTGACTCTTTCTCCCTGAGAATATTCTCTACACACCAGCTTACAAATATGGAAAGACTATTTCTATGATGTAAGGTATGATGGAGGCTTGAGCCACTTCGAGGAAAGGTATGTGCATTCCAACATTGTCCAACAAATTCGATATGGACATAGAAATGGGTGAGACTGTTATATCTGTGTCGAAAACATCAAAATCTTTGTCAATTGGGGTTTCCTCCCTAGAGGAGATCTCTTGTTCATTCATGGATAAAAAGACAGGATTGGTAGCCATGGTGAAGAATACCTATCAAGCATCAAATAAAACGAGTCCGGTTCAGTTCTAAGCTTTGAAATTCAACTAGAAGATTTGGGACAAATTTTCAAACGTTTGAATGCTTCAAATTATCATAGAATAATGTTGGGGGGTTCCTCCTTTTATAGGTATCTATTGACATAGGGAGTTGGAGAAAATGGTTTCAGGTGGACCACTTTTCACGCCGATGTGCCTCTGAGGGCACCACACATCCATGATTTAAACCATGGTAGTTTTCCTCGGTTCGCCCTCTATCGATTAATCCTCATGTTGTTTCAATCTCTGATATAAGCTTCAGTCATTGATCCGGGCTGCTTTAGGATCTGCGGTCCAAATTTTCCTAGCGGCTTTGGCATCGGGGGTTGGAGGAAGTGGTTTTAGTCAGACTACTTTTTCCCCTGATGTACCTCTACGGGTGCCACACATCCCCTAATGAAATTGTGATGGTTTTCCTCGGCCCACCTTCGATTGCTTAATCTTTGTGTTAGTTAAATCTCTTATATAAGCCTCACCCATTGATCCGGGTTGCTTTCAGGATCGACGGTCTGTCGAGTCTTTCTCTTTGCATCTCTGCTATTTTTTCCATACGTCACCAGATATAGCTGGGTCCTCTGATTTATCATATCTCCATGGGGATATAACCCTTCACAAAAAAGTTTAAGCTCAGATACCATCTGGAAATTATTATGGTGATAACACATTCATTGTATTCTATTTACTGAACATTCCCTTATATGCTTTCATCCTTCATGATTTTTTCAACATATCCCTTCCCCTCAATCCTGTGCAGTTGCAACCGACAATGAAACCATTTTTGGGTGCTTGGGTTGACCCAGGTTCTGATCTCAATAGGTTTCCAACAAAACGCTAAAAAATATCGACCCTCCTAGTAAACCAAAAGGAAATGATGCACACATAGTGCAGAACCCAGTCTCACCCGATATAACTTTATGGGGGACTACAATACTAAGGTTTTTTCAGTCTACAAAGGGATGGGGGATGTGCTCTGATTCGTTTCCTCATGCATCAATATTATTATTCATTCACCTAAGCTAGTTTTCATTCATTCATTTAAATATGCATGCATGCTATGATTAGCTAGATCACCAATCATTTTGTAATTTATTCATACCATAACATAAAAGTAACCATTAAAATACATTAACACACAATAATTATTGTGGTTCACCCCCCCCTAGGGATACATCCAAAAATATTTGTCTCTTATTCTCTTTTATTCATTCTTCTGCAAAATATATGCTCCATGCATTACATATTCAGGATTACAATAAAAAAGGAGGGTAAGTACCCTTTGTGAGTCGAACTACATCGCACTAGGATCCACAACCTATGATCTAACCCTAAAAAACTAACTTATTCATATCAACATTATATCTCCTTGAATAATTAACCAATAACCAACATGTACTAGACCTCCTAGGCCTTTATTTATACTATTCTACTAGCTTATAGCCATTATATTCATGTCAAAAACCCTCACCCTAACATGGTTAGTTATGTCTCCATGCACACCACACTACTTTTCCTCCTTCTGTATGTTTCTTTCCCTTCTTTTTCTACATGATTATTTTCCCTATTATTCTGCTTTCTTCTTTTTCACTACCTATGGCGCATTCTCCAAAAATAGGCCTACAACCAAAATAGTTTTTCCTCCCAAAATAGGCCTTCACCCAAAATAAACTTTCCTCCCAAAATAGGCATGCGCTAATAGAGAGCCTGATAACTAGAATTGATTTATTCTCAATTTGAGATGTTGTATGAGATTCTCCCAGATGCACCACAGTCAAATTTTGACAAAACCAAACTGAAGTATGGGCCTCATGCCGATGGTATAGTAGGCTCAACTCAAAGTAATACCACATATCAATTGGTTAACCATTTGCAACAACTGTCGCTCCAAAAAACTATGGCCAAATAGTCTTCTAGTTCATCTTACCCCATAACCCAAACATAGAAAGTACACAGTATATAGTCGATGAATCCCAAAGGTAACTAGCAACCCAAGGGAAAAAGAAAGGCTAAGGGAAATAAGGGTAAGGGGAATAAAAATTCTTCTATTAGTATTAGTGAGGGAAAAATGAGAAGAAGAAGGTGAAGTTTCCATGTAAGCTTTGCATGGAGGATCACTTGACTCATCAATTCCATCAGTTGGAGGAAGCCTAGAATCTTTTGGAACAACAACAACTTGTTGTGTTAACTAACCCTTTTCCTCAGGGGAAAATATGGAATAAGATTCCTCATCCACGAACACACTTGGGGGAAATTAGGGAGCTCCCACCGTTAATTTTAATAATGGAGCCACAAATATATACATGATGAGATCATATGATCATATTTAGACCAAGGCTCATGATTACAGAATGCCAGAATATTCTAACAAGGGAATACAAGATTCCAACCCATATCCTCCTCTTTATATTGATAATACTATGGGAGAAACTATGACTGGCATCCCTAAAGGTGTCTTTAAGAAGGCTTCTCATAATCTGAATGGAAGCATTGCTCAAAACTACTCTGTCATGGAGGATTTGCACAAACGCTTTGTGTGATATCTACTTTGGATGTTCTCTAGATTTTCCCCTCATAGAGAAAAACATTTCTATCTTCTTTGGGTGTTGATGAGACAACTAACTCGGGAAATATTGATTTTTACCCTACTGATTATAAACCTTGTTTTCCTCACCATGTCACTTTCCATATAGTAGTGGTTTTTTCCATGAAATTGTTGACACGGAACATTTTTTCGCATGATGGTAGATGAGGGTGCCTCGAATTTGTGTTATGTCATTGGCGTGTTAGAATTCCATTGGACAACCCGATTTTCCTCTGTCATTGACATTGTTAACTACATTTGATGACCGTTCTTTTAGACCGCATGACATAATCCCCTCCTTCCCCATGCAGTTGGAGGGAAAACCTGTTTGTGTCGAGGTCCAAGTAGTCGACGCACCTCTCCACTACAATCTTTTGTTGGGATGAATTTGGACCTACGCAATGAAAATGGTTGTATCCATTGTTTTTCATGTCTTATGTTTTCCTCATGAAGGAAAAATAATAATCATTGATTTGTTATAATTCTCCTGTCCTGTCCATTCATCGAGGGCATCCACGGTCCCGATGATTGACAACCCGCAACAAGGTACTATCAACCTAGGTGTTGGATTGTTTCCATATTTGATGGAGAATTTTGATTTTCTTCCACCTTCAAATGATATCAAGTTTATTTCAGATGTCCTTGATCGTCCTAAAGTTGCGATATTTCAAGTATATTCTTTTAGAATGAGTTATTTTAATTATGTGTGGACTTTACCTTCCCCACCATCTTCGATGGAAGGGGCAGGGAATTATGGCATGGATATTCCCCTATCCGTAGCTAAGGTTGCATAAAAAATTGTTCAACAAACCTTAGCCAACCCTAATCCAACTGCCCCATTAGGATCTAGATTATGTTCTTGAGCCTATTTGGGCTCAATAATCTCTTACTACTCATGATCCTTTGGACTTGGTCTTGCCCTTTGACAAGGCAATTTTAGAGGCAATGAATGGGATGGATATACCTTGGGATGATCTTCACCATAGATCTTACTTTTTACCCAAACTTAGGAGAGTAGAAGAAAGAGAGTTCACCACGACCATGAATGGAGATGACACTTGTCCTGTTAACTCTTTAGCCACACACAAAGTCTATGCTGAGTGAAATGTGGAAAGTGTATATTAAATGATTACCATTGACATCTCTAAAACCCTCGGCGTCGTTGAAAACGTCTTCATTAGAGTGGATTATTCCCCCAAGGAGATTCAGGCATACAGTGAATTATTTAAAGAGTTTCATGATGGTTTTTCTTGGTCTTATGAGGAAATTCCAGGAATTGACCCTCATATAGTCGAACAAGAGATTAAGAATTATCCTTATGTTAAGCTTGTTCGACATAAGCTTAACCTAGTCAACCCTCGCAAGGTAGTGACTATCAAGGATGAGGTAGAGAAACTGATTAAGGCTAGATTCATCTACCCATTTCAATTGATGGAATGGGTGTCAAACCCTATTCCTGTCAACAAAAAAAAGGTATGATTCATGTGTGCATGGAATTTAGTGATCTGAATAAATCTTGCCTGAAAGATAATTTTCCTACCCCATTCATTGATCATATTATCAATGAATGTGCGGGATATGAAATATTTTCTTTTATGGATAGTTTTTTTGGGTAAAATCACATTCATATCAATCCCAAGGATCAACATAAGACTTCTTTCATATGTTCTTGGGGTACATTTGCATATAGAAAAATGCCTTTTGTCCTAAAAAATGTTGGAGCTATTTTTCAGTGGGCCATGTGGTTCTCCTTCCATGACCTCAAACACATAGTCAAGGTGTATCTTTATGATCTGGCATCGCATTATCATAAGATATATGATCATCCTGACCACCTATGACTTATTTTTGAGAGGTATCGCTACTACCATAATTGCCTAAATCCGAACAATGTAGATTTTGTGTAACATCGAGATGTTTGTTAGGATTTATCATGTTCACTAAAGGGATCATGGTCAATCCTATCAAGGTTGAGGAAATAATTTAGTTTCTAATGCAGGAGAATCACTCCACCTTAGCAACACGCTAGAAAGACAACGCATCCACACACTTTGTGGTAACAAATTTTGAGGGAAGAGAGGAGTCAACCCTCTCATTTTGAACCTAAATTAAAATTTTTAATGCAATTCAATGTAATTAAATGTTTGAAGGCTCAAGCAAATCCGATCCAATGTCGTTTTACATGCTGAGTGTAAAGTCACCTTTAATAGGCTGCAATTGTGCAGATACTGATCATCACCTTGGATATGAGGATGTAATTATTTATTAATGTAATAATATTAGTGGTAGGTTTCTTTTATTGTGAAATGAAAGCACTAAGATGGTCTAGAGGAAGGCTTGAGAATCCCCCTCATGTATAAATCAACGTAATATATGACTAATAGAAGTTTTTTTCAAGTCTTTGTCAACTAGTTATTGATGAGCAAGTTGATATAGCTCATGAGAGGAGAGGAGAAACAGATGAAGGCTCGATTGCAGTCTAGATTTGTACAGAGTGTAATTAGCATTTAGATATTAATATAAAATAATATTTCCTTTCCTACGAGTTATGTGTATTTATTTTTTTGATGGATGTTTGTTTCTAGATGTTTTACTTTGTTTTTATGTGAATGTTATATGTTTCAATTCGTAGTATTAAGCATAATTCTCTTCCTGTAGTTTTCTGAGTGTTATAGGATCTTAGGCTTGTGTAAGGAGTGCACACCAGAGTTAGTGAAAACTATGTGAAGCTAGTGCAAGGAGTGCACTTGAACTCTCTTTCAAGTTCAAAGAAGAGTCTGCTAGGTGGGCACACCAGAACAGTTCAAAAACTCAAAAGGGAAAGTTGTCCTAGGAATACACATCAGAGTTGATCCATACTCTGAGGAAGGAGGCTCTACAAAGAGTGCATTCAGTAAGCACAATGAGTGCGCAAGAACTCTATTTTAAGTTATGTGAGAAGGTTTCCAAGAGGGCACACCAGAAGGTAAGTGAAAATCCTGCACAAAGAGAGCACAAGGAGGGTGCGAGAAGATTTTCGAGAAACATTTATCTATGGAGTCTTTAGGATTTTGAGGGTGTCAAATATCAGGAGGAAGAGCATAGAGTGCGAGGAGGGAAAAATAAATCTTTTGAAGAAAAAAGGGACTAAAACCTTTAAATTCCAAGATATTTTGATCTTGGAGGAGAATTAGTGAAAGTGTGCATAGAAGACCTATGTAAGGCATGCATCAGCCAACACTTGGAAAGTTTTGAAAAAATTCCAAGGAATACAGAGCACAAAGTGTTTAGAGGTGGGGAACCTTTCGAGTTCCATCTTTTGGAGAAGCGCAAGTGTACGCCAGGGCTTAATTCCCTTGAAGTTGGTAAAGCTCAGGAGGAGTAGCATTTTTTTTCAATGTGAAAGACAAGGCTAAGCAGACAACCTTGCAAGAGAAGTTTCAAAGTCTAACCCTTTTAAAAGTTTGATAAAATCCTTGTTTTGAAGGAAAGCATAGAAACAATGGAGGAGGGGCTACAAATGTCGTCGGATTAGCTGACATATATATATATGGACCATTGGATGTAATTCCAGAATGTATGAAGAGAGAACATGAGGATGATAGATCCCATTCGTTACATATGAGTGTGTGGATCGCGAGCCTTCGGATCTAGGTAAGTATCGTGGGGTTTAACTCCTTGAAGTCCTTAGGACTTCGTGAATTTCAACCATTTTAAATTTTTTGTGGAGAAGTAAGTGAGACTCCCTAAGTCCTAAAGTAAGAATTGAATCGAGACCATCCATTTGCAAGGACACATGTCGGAAGGTTGAAAACAGTTCAAAAGTCTGGTAATCTATGAGGAAGAGAGAGAGAAGTGATTGAAGTTGAGGTTCCTAAAGTCTCGGGGACCTGAAGTGAATCTAGACCATCTATTTGCAAAGGACATGTGTCAACATATTGTTGATTTTGAAAGAATAACCATCCAAGAGAGTAGGGGTGTGGAGTGTGCGAACTCCCAAAGCTCTGAAGAGGGGAGAAAATCCTAGCCATTGTCACCAGTGACATGTTGCAATAGATTTGGCATTTCGAAGGCTTGGTAATTCGAAAGGATTCAAGGCATAAGTTTTTGAGAGATCTCAAAGACCCGAGAGTTGGAGTTAATATCAGTCGTTGACATGAAGGGGAACATGTGGCAGTAGATCCCGTGGTCTAGAGCCTTATCACTTCAAAGGAATTGGTTTTATTTGCGTCGATAATTCGCAAAGGGTTGGGAGCTAGAGTTTATCTCAACCATTGATTTCAATGGACGTGTGGTAGGAGATCTAATATTCCAGAGGTTCAGTACTCTGGAAGAAAAATGGTACATGGTTGAAAGGTTCCTCAGGACCCAAATTCCTCAGTTGATCTTGTCCATCCATTTGCGAGGGAATGTGGAGGTTGATCACATCTCTTTGGAGTTCGATGCTCCAGACGATTGATGGTGTTGGGAATCAAGGTTTCACGAAGGCTAAATTTTCGTTGTATAGCTCGTCCGTCCATTTGATAGAGACACATGGCATCAGATCATGTATTTTGGGGACTTAGCGCTCTAGAGGATTGTGTTTTTTAGCACTTGAGGTCTCCCGAAGGCCAGAATCCTGAATTAAATCCTAGTCGTTGAATGTTGAGGAGTTGTGGTTCGTTTATCTATCACCCTTTGTGAGTTTGTCTATTCGCCACTTCGGGGGGGTTGAAGGTGAAGTGTAGTGGAAATATTTGAAGTCCTAGAGCCTGGAGAAAGCATCGACCATTGAGCTTAGTGCGGGTTGTGAGTCGTTGATCCCTGTATTTGTTCGAGACTTCTCCCATTCATAAGTTCAGAGGGATCTGAAATTTGGAGTGTTGAAACCCCTAGAGCCCGAAGTGCCCGAAGCTTCTGAATTAGCGCCTACTTACAGCCCACGGTCATATGGTATTTTGGTTGAAACAAAGGGGCTAGGGCCCGAAATTGATTTTAAAGGTAAAAAGGGGCTTACGAAAAGTGTTTGCAGGTCTAGCATTTGACCTGCATAAGAAAATTAAGGACATGTGAACATTAATAGAGGTATCAAAAAGAGCCTGAGATATGATCTAGCTCCAAATTTAAGAAGTCCTAGACTGAGAGGTTGCATTGACCCCAAGGAGTGGGTGGGGGTTTCCATCAAGTGGTATCAGAGCCATAAAAAGGTTCTAGTCGGATACCACTAAGTGGTATCAGAGCTAATTTTAATCAGTAGACAGTCAGGGGGGATATAGGAGAAATCCAAAGGTGCTCTCAGTTGCATAGTAGGCAAAGCAGACAACCAGGTGGGATGAAGGAGAAGAACTAGTTGTGTTCTTGGAGGCAGAGGAGGAAAATTTATATTGAATTCCATAGACGAGGTCGAGGAAAATACCTTAAGAAGATGATAAGTGAGGAGATGGACCAAGAGCTCAAGGATATCAGAGAGGATCTCGATAGGCTGATGTTGAATATGTAGCATGAAGAATAGAAAAGATAGAAGTATGAATGGTCTTTCAAGCATAAAGAAAAGTGGCCAATCCAGCAAATAGTTTCCAAGAGGTAACGCCATATATTAAGGAGGTAGCTAAGGAAAGTGGAAAACCTTAGTGACACAAAGGAGAAAGTGGTTTTTATTTGTTAACCAGAGAGTGGATAAACCATTAGTGAGGATGAAGAGATATCAATCAAAGATCTTGTAGACTGCCAGGAAAGTAGAGATGAACTTTTAGATTGCCAGGTGGGTAATAAGAAGAGATCAGCTGAAGATATCATAGACTTCTAGGAGGGGAGAGATGAAATTTCATATTTCCATGTGGGAAATAAGAAGAGATCAGTTGAAGATCTCATATATTGCTAGGAGGGAAGAAGTGAAAGTTCATATTTCCAGGAGGGAAATGATAAAATATCGGTTGAAGATCTCGTAGACTACCAGGAGGGTAGGACAACAATTTCATCTTGTCGGGTGGGAAAGGAGGAGGATATGATACTGTATTAAATTCTCAGGAACTTGGAGGTGAGTTCATATAAAAAAGGAATGCTAACAAAGGAGGATCATAGGTGCATTCTAATCATTGGATGAATCAAAATATTCCAGCCAAGTATCCTAGTCAAGGCCAGTGCATGTGTTGAAGGTGCAAAAGAGGAGAGACAACCAAAAAGTATTTTCATGGAGGAGAAGGAGCATACATTGACATCTACCCAAGTGATGAAAGGAAAAGAGGAGCATTCAGACAAGATGCTCACTTAGTGGGAGATAGATTTGAAGTTGTTGGAGGATTGGTTAATAAATCCAGAGATAGAGGAAGACTACCAGAAAGAGACAATCATGCAAAACAAGGGGAAATTATAGCCTGAGGAGTAGCTGGATGAATTTGGAATTGTACTAGCACAAGAAGAGACATAGGAACTGGAAGAAGCTAAAATTTCAAGAGAGATGGCAGAGCAGAAGTCGGGTAACATGGATGAAAATTTTGAGTATATAGTGGAGTGGCAAGACAATGTCACAGGAGATGAAAATTACATGGGATATCGAGAAGATATTCCCATTGATATATGTGAAGAGAAGAATATGAAGCAGAGAATATTGGATGAAAGGAGCCAACCAATGGACCAGATGGATAAGGAGATAGAAGATATAAGTATAATGATAATGGAAGAAACAAATAAGGAAACCAAAAACGGAGAGAGGTGGAACAATGGAGAACCTACAACATCAAAAGGACAACAGTAACAACAAAAACAAGGTAGAGGAGAAAATGGACAACTCCAAATTCAAGTTTAGGAACCTAGAGGATCTCAATAGCAACAGCAGGGGAGCCATGAGCATGAACTCATGATTTTTTTCAGCGTGGGAGTATGATGCAGGAGCATCGCTCCACCTGAGCAACATGGAAGAAAGACAACACATCTACACACTTGGAGGGAACAAATTCCCAAGGAAGAGAGTCACTAGCCCTCTGATTTTGAACCTAAATTAATTTTTTTAATGAAATTCAATGTAATTAAATGTTTTAAGGCTCAAGGAAATCCAAGCCAATGTCTTTGTATAGGTTGAGTGTAAAGTCATCTTTATTAGGCTACAGTTGTACAAATCCTAAGCATCACCTCAGATCTGAGGATGTAATTATCCATTAATGTATTAAGCTTTGTGGTAGCTTGTTGTCAAGGAAGGGAAGGATCGAGAAGCCCCCTCATGTATAAATCAATGTAATATATGCTTAGTAGAGGTTGTTTTTAAGGAGTTGTCAAGTAGTTGTTGATGAGCAAGTTGATAGAGATCAAGAGAGGAGACGATAAATATATGAATATTTTGTTGCAGTCTAGATTTGTACACAGCATAATTAGCATTCAAATATTAATATAAAAGCATATTTCCCTACATATGAGTTCTATGTATTTATCTGTTTGAGGTATGTTTGTTTCTGGAGATTTTATTGTGTTTTTATGTGAATGTTATTTGTTTCAATTCACAACATTAAGAATAATTCTCTGCCTGTAATTTTCTAAGTGTTATGGGCTCTTAGGCTTGTGCAAGGAGTGCACACCAGAGTTAGTGTAAACTCTATGAATCTAGTGCAAGGAGTGCAATTGAACTCTCTTTTGAGTTCAAAGAAGATTGTTCCAGGTGGGCACACCAGAACAATTCAAAAACTCAAAAGGGAAAGTTGTCTCGAGAAGGCACACCAGAGTTTATGAATACTCTAAGGAAGGAGGCTCTGGAAGGATTACATTGAGATGGTGCAAGGAGTTTGTGGAAAATATATTTTGAGTTCTATGAAAAGGTTTCTAAGAGGGCACATGAGAAGGTAAGTGCAAAGCCCGCGTAAAGAAATCACAAGGAGGGCACATGAATATTTTCGAGAATTATTTAAGTCTGGAGTCTTTAGTATTTTAGGGGTGTGAAAGCTCAGGAGGAAGAGCGCAGAGTGACAGGAGGGAAAAATAAATATTTTGAAGAAAAAAGGGATTAAACCCTTTGAATTCCAAGTTGTTTCTATCTCGAAGGAGAAGTAGTGCAAGTGTGCACAGAGGACCTGTGCAAGGAGTGCACTGGGCCACCACTTGGAAAGTGTTGAAAACATTTCAAGGAAGACAGAGTGGAAAGTGTGCAGAGGAGGGGAACCTTTCGAGTTCCAACTTTCAAAGAATCGCAAGTGTGTGCAAGGGCTTAAGTCCCTTGAAGTTGGTAAATCTTAGGAGGAGTATATTTTTTTTTTCAATGCGCAAGCCAATGCTGAGCATACAACCTTACACGAGAAGGTTCAAAGGCTAACCCTTTTAAAAGGTTGGTAAAATCCTTCCTTTGAAGGAAAGCATAGCAATAGAAGAGGAGGAGATACAACTATCATCGTATAACCTGTCATTGATAGATATGGATCGTTGGATATAAGTCTAGACTGAATGAGGATCACATAGGAGGAGGATAGATCCTAACAATTATATTTGGGTTGAGGATCACAAGGCATGGGATCGAGGTAAGTAGCATGGGTTTTAACTCCTTGAAGTCCTTAGGAATTCGTGAATTTATCCCATTTTCAAATTTTTGTTAAGAAGTGAGACTCCTGAATTCCTAAAGTAATAAGTGAATTGGGACTGTCCATTAGCAAGGACACGTTTCAGAAGGTTGCAAATAGTTTAAAAGTCTGGTAGTCCAGGAGGAAGAGAGCGAGAAGTTCTCAAAGTCTAGGTTCTTGAAGTCCTAGGGACCCAAAGTGAATCTAAACCGTCCATTTGCAAAGGACGTGTGTCAATGAATCATTGAGACCATAAGAATAACCATCCAGGAGACTAGGGGCATGGAGTGCAAAAAGTCCCAAATCTCAGAAGAGAGGAGAAAATATTGGTTGTTGTCACTAGTGACACATGGCAGTAGATCTAGCAGTTCGAAGGGTTGGTATTCCGAAAGGACTAGGCATAAGTTTTTGAGAGATTCCAAAGACCCAAGAGCCATAGTTAATATCAACCGTTGATCTAAAGGGGACCACGTGGCACTAGATCCCGTGGTCTGGAGCCTTACCACTCCAGAGGAATTGGTTTGATTTGCGTCGAGAATTCCCAAAGGAACATGAGTCAGAGTAGATCTCGACCATTGATTTTAGTGGACACATGGTAGGAGATATGAGATTCCATAGGTCATGTGATTTGGAGGAATCAATGTGCGTGGTTGGAAGGTTCCCAAAGACTTGAAGGTCGCAATTGATCTTTTTCGTATGTTTGAGAGGGCATGTGGAGGATGATCACGTCACTTTGGAGTTTGACGCTCTGTAGGATTAGTGGTGTTGGGAATCAAGAGTTCCCTAAGGCCAGAGTTTCATAGTAGATCTTGAAGATCCATTGGACAGAAATACATGGTGTTGGATCTTGTTGTTTGTAGAGTTAGTGCTATAGAGGATTGTGTTTTCTAGCACTTGGGGACTCCTAAAGGCTAGAGTCTTGAAGTAAATTCCAGCATTTAAATGCTAAGGAGGTGTGGTCTATTGATCTATCTCCCTTTATGAGTTTTTCGATTCAACACTTTGGGGGGGTTGAAGGTGTAGTGTAGTGGAAAGCTCTAAAGTCCCAGAGCTCAGAGAAAACATTGACTGTTGATCTCGGTGTGGGTTGTGAGTTGTTGATCCATGTATTTGTTTAGGACTTCGCTCGTCCGTGAGTTTGGAGGGATTGGAAATTTGGAGTGTTGAAACTCCCAAAGCCTGAAGTGCATGGAGCTTCTAAATTATCACCTTTTGGGTTAGCTCCTAGTTATATCCCAAAATAATATGGGATTTTGGCCTAAACAAAGGGGCTAGGGCCCAAAATTTATTTTAAATTTAAAAATCGGCTTAAGAAAAGTGCCCACAGGTTTAGCATTGGAACTAAAAAAGAAAATTAAGGACCTATGAATATTAATAGTGGGTTCAGCAGGATCCTGAGAGATGATCTAGCTCCAAATTTGAACAATCCTAGACCGAGAGGTCATGCAGACCCCAGGCAGTGGGTGGGGGTTTTCATAAGTTTCCTACCCTGTGCAGAATCGCCTAGCTTCAAATTATACAGGGGAAACACAACTTCGTTCATTGATTTGTTTCCAACTATGTGGAAATAAATAAATTGTTTATGATTCTCTTGAAAAAGGGGCTCCCTTTGTTTTGGGATGAATTGGCTCAACGCTCTATTGAAGCGTTTAAAAGTTCCTTGACGTTTTCCCCTCTGCTCAGTCCTCCTTATCATGGAAATAATTTCCTGTTATACTTGATCACAACATTGTATACCATCAGTATGGTATTGGTTCAAGAGGATGACATGATCTAGGAATATGTTATCTATTACCTTATTTGAGGCTTAGTCAGACCAGAACACAACTAAAATCACGTTGAGAAACAATATTTGGTAGTCATTCCCGATGTGAAATGGTTCTGACATTATATTCTACTTCGCAAGACCACCATCATAGACATCATTAATCCTTTTCAATATGTGTTGACAAAATGGGTCATCGATGGGAAGATTAGTCAATGGATAGTCATTCTTCAAGAATTTGATTTGTACTTTGTTTCAGTGAAGTCTAAGAAGTATTTGGTCTTTGTTGAGTTGATTTTAGAACTTTCTATTGAGAGTGGTATTGATTTTCCTGAAGATTCATTGATCAATAAGGATATCTTCCTTATTGCATCTTCTGACCCTTGGTACAAAGATATACTTTTGTATCTTCATACTTTGAAGCTCCTTGCCTCTGCTTCTTGTGATCAAAATCAATGGATATGCCATAAAGTGTGGAATTATTGATCAAGATTTATGCAGGAACACAATGAAACACATAAATACACATAAACAAATATATGCAGTGGAAATAAAACTTCATTTCATTAACAACAAATGACTGAAATATGCCTACAGAGAGAATGGAAATAAAATAGCTAGGGCGCTGGTAGCTTATCTCTGAGAAAAGATGTGGCGGCTATTGGCCTCTGAACTTTGTGTTACAATGAGGGTTGAAGTTCTATATACTATTGATAAACAATGGAGAACCCTAAACATCCAAAAACCTAACCCTAGGAGATGAAACACCAAAATATGGGCCACGTCAGGGTAAATTGGTACATCATTTTCCCGGGGTCGTAACTTTTGCATACCATATCCATTTGACGCACATGATAAATCGTTAGAAATATCTGTCCAAGCAATACACTTCTATCAACAAATATTTAGTCTAGAATGGACTCATATTCATCGCATCATTTGATGCCAAAAAATGTTGTTTAGGGCCTCAAAATGACTTTGGAAGTTCAGGACCCAAAAAACTGCTAAAAATAGTAAATTGTGCTACAATTAAGGAAACTAGAAGACTGAAAGAAACAATAGTGTGGGTCCAAGTGGAATAGGTGGGTGGCCACCAATAACCACCTAGATTATTCCTCCCCCCTTAGGAAGCAATGGTCCCCATTTCATTGAGTTCCTCCATGAGATGAGGAAACTTTTGCTGAACTTGGTCCCTGGTGAGCCACTTGCCCTGGTGAAGGAGTTGGCCTGCTTTGACAACTCAATATAGATGGATCCTCTGCTGGTGGGTGTTGTTGATATATTTTTCCAATAGAGGTGGAAAGTAGGGTCTAAGGTGGTCCACATTGAACACTGGGTGTAGGCCAAGGAATGGTGGAATATTGAGCTCAAAGGCATTGTCCCCTAAAACCTTGGTGATGGTGTATGGCCCATATCAGAGAGGGTGAATCTTGCGATAGGTTCGAGCGAGGCATTCCTTTTGCAAATGTATCCACACTTTGTCACCCACCTGGAAGTTGTGTGGCACTCGATGTTGATCATGTCGCCGCTTGTACTTACCATTGGCTCTTTCCAAGATGTCATGAACTTGTTGGCGGATGTGTTGAATGCGCTCAATGAATTTGTTTGCCTTGTCAACCTCAGACTGGACATGGGATGAATCTGCCTAAGTAGTTGCAAATGGCATGGCTACGTCAATCAGACATATTGGTTGGAATCCAAAGCCCACGTGAAAGGGGTTGTGGCTGGTTGAGCTATGGACAGATCGATTTTAGTTGTGTTGTACATAGGGGAGGCTCTCATCCCATGTGTGTGGATGCTTTGAGTTGTACATGCGTAGAATGTGTACGATCATCCAGTTGACAACCTATGTCTGGCCATCAGTTTGCGGATGGAAAGTTGTGGACTTGGTGAGATTGGTGTCCAGCATCGACTAGAGGCTGGACAAAAATGTATTGAGGAACCTACTATCCCGATATGAGATGATAGACTATGGGATCCCAAAGTGTACCCACTCTCATTCAAAGAAGCGTTTAGTAGTGGCTTCTGCTGTGATATTCTTCTTGCAGGCCATCATAATGGACATTTTCGAGAATCTGTCGACGACCACAAAAACACAATCATTACCATGATAAGTAGAAGGAAGGCCCAAAATGTAATCCATGGTGATGGATTCCCAAGTTCAACTAGTGGTAGGCAGCGAAATATATATGCCTTGCTTCTTGATGGTCGGTTTGGAAATGGCACAAGTAGTTCAGGACTTGATGTACTTCCCCACATCCTGTCGAGATTTCGACCAATGGAAATACTTTTGCAGTACTATCACGGTTTTATCAACCCCAAAATGCCCAACAACCCAACTATAGTGCGCCTCCCAAATCATCCTGGAATGATCGCTTGAAGGAACACAAAGGTATCCCAACTGACATAGCATGGAATCTTGGAGGTGAAAATTAGCAACTTTCCTACCCTCCAAGAGCGGATTGTATGTGTGGCCAAATTTTGGATCACTTTTGTAGAGATGTAGCCAATCGGAAGTCTCGTTCCCACAAGAGTTGAGCACCATGGTTAGTGCCATGATAGGTGGTCGGTTTAGGCAGTCTACAACATTATTGGTACTTCCTTTCTTGTAATTAATGTTCAAATGAAACTGTTTCACGTATGTGGATCACTTCTGATGGCGATCATTGTACAACTTCCCTTGTGTCTGTATGAACTATAAGGGTCAATGGTCTATGTGGATGATCGTTTCCTTTCCCAAAATGTAATGCTTCCATTGTTGGCAATCCTGCACAATGGAATACATCTCTTTGTCATAAGTGGGATACTTGTGGACTGTGTTAGAAAGTGTCTCACTGTGATATGCCACTGGATGCCCCTGTTGAGTAAGGACCACCCCAATATCATAGTCACAGGCATCTGTCTCGATCTCAAATGGTTGTTGCAAGTCTGGTAATGTGAGCACTGGTGCAAAGCAAAGGAGATGCTTCAACTCTTCGAACACCCTCTGTTGAAATTTAGACCAAAATAATTTTTCTTTCGCTCCTCCATTGGTGACTTGACTCAAGGGCCAAGTGATATGAGAGAATCCCAACATGAACCTATGGTAGAAATTCGCAAGACCCAAAAATCTACGGAGCTCTATTAGGGTGGTTGGGGCTGGCCAATATCGAATTACTTGGATCATGGATGGATCCACATGCACCCCCCACTCATCAATAATGTATCCCATATACTGAACCCAGGTCATGCCAAAAGTGTACTTCTCCAAATTGGCACACAAATTGTGTTGCTGCAGTGTTTGGAGGACTTGTCAAATGTGGTGGAGGTGCTCTTCCCAAGTCTGGATGAAGATTAGAATGTCATCCAAGTAAAAAACTACAAATGAGTTGGTGAATGGTCACAATATGTCTTCCATTAGCCTCATGAAGGTTTCAGGGGCATTCGTCAACCCGAAAGGCATGACCAGCCATTAGAAAAGGCCCTCCTTGGATTTAAAGGAAGTCTTCCACACATCCGAGGGTTCGATTGGTACATGGTGATACCCAAACTTTAAGTCAATCTTGCTGAAATATTTTTCCCCCTTGAGTTTGTCCAGAAGGTCATCAATCCACTGGATCAAGTACCTATTCCATACAATGATCTTGTTCAACACCCAATATTCAATGCAGAGTCTCCAAGTGCCATCCTTCTTCTTCACTATCACGATCAGGCTCCCATAGGGTGATGAAATTGGTCAGATGTGACCTTTCTGCAATTGCTCCTAAATCTGCCTCTTGATTTCGTCATTATCCAAAGCAGAGCACTGATAGATTGGTCCATTGGGCAGCGACACACCTGGGGTCAGATCGATGCGGTGTTTGACCTGGTAGTTTAGAGGCACCCCTGTAGGGGAGGTGGCGATTTCCTCGTATTCATCCATGACCTTATCCATCTATTGCTATCATGTATAGGGGCCCTATCTAGAGGTCGTGTCCATATTCTTATTCTTTCCCTAAGGGTGGATCATCAGGAAAACAAATTTCCTAGTTTTGGCAATGAGCTTACTGCATTGTTTTGTAGTAACCAAAGAGATGGATGTAGGTGGTTCTATTTTTGGTATATTGTACAAATTATTGCCCAAAGTAATAATAACAACATGAGGCCTGGACTCATACATAACATGTCTCTTCCACAAGTATGGTTGGCCTAATAATACATCAGAAACATCAAGAGGAGAAATGTCACATAATACCTCATCCGTGAAGGGCTTTATGTTGTAGGGAAGGTGGCATTGTTGGCTGACGCGGAGGTATCGTCCTTGGTGTAGCCACCTGATGGTGTATGGTTGTGGGTGTGTTTTGGTTGGAAAGCCAAACCATTTCATGACCTCTACTGAGATGAGGTTATTCTAGTTCATGTTGTTGACAATGAACTGCAAAGGGGAACCCTTTACCCACATCTAGGAAAGGAAGAGGCACTCTACCCCCTATGGATCTTCTGGTTCCTTCTTATGGATCTTCATGGTGGAAACAGTGGCACTAGGATCCACATCGATAATATTCTTCCCTCTGTCATTCCCCTTGTCAGGTTTTGATTCAGATTCAGAGCCTTCATCCGATTCAAAAGCCTTCAACTTGGCTACCAACGACTACTTGGCCCGACACTCACTTGTGTTGTGAGTGGAGCTCTTATGGAACTCACACCACTTCCCCATGTCCTTTTTTGGCTTCATGGTGTTGTTCTTTTCTTTCATATTTGGCAGGTTGTCCTGGGTCACCTCACCTTGGCTTGGTCCTTTGTTTGGCTGCTTGGGGGTACCTTTCCCTTACTTCTGATTTGCATACCCAAATTCTTACTTCATCTGTTTGAACTTCTTCTCTATATTGGCAGCGTACCGGTATGTCGCACCAAGTGAGGAGATGTCAAGAAACTCCATTTACTCCTGAATGTATTTATGTAGACAACTATGGTACTTTAACACGAAATGTTTCTCTGAATATTTGATACCCAATTTTGTGCGTAGGGTATGAAACAAGTTCGTTAGCTCATGCACATCTTGGTCCCTTTGTTGCCGCAGCGTAGTCCATTGTATGTAGTTGTCCTCATAGATCCCCATGGGATATTATTGTTCCTTGATGGAATCTTGAAAAAAATTCTAATTGGGTGAGACTGAGAACAAAAAGGGTTCCCCCTCGCTCTGTTGCTCCCAACAGGTTTCCCACCAGTCCTTGACATGGGGGCGACTTTAAGGAGTAAAAAAGTAATCCTTTCTTGGTCGGAAAGTCATGAACCAAGAAATATCCTTCTAACAGATTTAACCATCTATGTACGACATCTGCATCTATTTGTCCCTCAAAAATGGGAATGTAAAAGTTCACCTATACCTTAAAAGGAGTGGTGCCTCCAGATTGGCTGCTGGATGTAGATGCACTGCCAATGGGCAACCGTTGAAAGATTTGGGCAAAGTTGTCCATCATTGTGTTCCTTTGTTTCTTGAGGGCCTCCTTGAGAAATAATCGGATAGTATCTTCTGCTCCCTCATCTTTATTTTCCTCCCCCATGGGTGACCATCGGGGTTTACGACGTTGATCTTGCAATAATTCAACCAGATCGAGCCCTAACTCCTTATACCACGACCTTGTTGGGGACATGCAAAGAAGGATCGAGAAAGAGAAGAATCCTCTAATGCCACTGATCCAGGTTTATGTAGGAACACAATGAAATACAAAAATACACATAAATGTAGAGATGCAGCGGAAATAAAACTTTATTTCATTAACAACAAACGACTGAAATATGCTTACAAATATAATGGAAATAAAATATCTAGGGCGCTAGTAGCTTATCTCTGAGAAAAGATGTGGTAGCTATTGGCCTCTGAACTCTGTGTTACAATGAGGCTCGAAGTCCTATATATTATTGAGAAATAATTGAGAACCCTAAACATCCAAAAACCTAACCCAAGGAGATGAAATGACAGAATATGGGCCCCGTCGGGGTAAATTGGTACATCAATTTTCCAGGTTTGTAACTTTTTCATACTATATCCATTTGACGCACATGATACATCATTAGAAATATATATTCGAGGACTACACTACTGAAAATAAATATCAACTTTGAAATGAACTCATATTCACCGAAGCATTTGATGCCAAAAAATGTCATTTAGGGCCTCAAAACGGCTCTGGAAGTTCAGGACCTGAAAAATTGCTAAAAATAGTAAATTGTGCTACAATTAAGGAAACTGAAAAACTAAAAGAAACAATTGTGTGGGTTTAAGTGGAATAGGTTGGTGGCCACCAATATCCACCTATATTAATTATATGATCATATATGATACCTTGTATTTTTGAGGAGTTGATGGTCTTCTCCGTCGTTGTCTGATTCATTAAGAGGCATAGCCCGTGTTAAATGACTTCCACACTGGGGCATGTGTAAGTCACTTTTTTGGGTTGGAAACATCCAATAAAATCCTTCGTGAAAGATATTTTTGGACATCTTTAATCAAAGAATGTATAGAGGCTATCAAGAAGTGGGACCCTTGTCAGATCTTCTCTTGGAAGATGTGGGAACAACCTACTCCTATGTTTCCTGTTATTGTTGTTGATCCCTTCACTAAGTGGGGAATTGATTTCACTACATGCCACCCAAATTCATCTAGGGGTCATCGTTATATCATTGAGGTAGTAGAATAATTCACTAAGTGGGTCGAAGCAATGACAACATTTAGTAATGAAGGGGAAAAGACAACGCTTTTCATTTTCAATCAGATTGTAGCTAGGTTCAATATACCAAAGGATATTTTCACAGACGATGGAAGTCAATTTCAGAATAAGATGATGAATGAGTTATCATCAAATCTTAGGTTTAATAAAGAACATTTTTCACCCTACTATCCATAGGTTAATGGTCAGGTGGAGGTCATCAATAAGTCTCTTAAGACCACTCTCCAATGGACAATCAATTCAACCAAGTCGAATTGGAATTTGATGTTGTTCTCAACACTTTGGGAATATTGAACTTCTGTCAGGATTGCTACATGTTTCTCTCCTTTCCAAATCATTTACAGGTTGGAGGTAGTCTTTCCCATAGTGCTCTATATTCCTTCTCTTAAATTGGTCGTGGAATTACTGCCCGACACAACTACACTTGAAGAGTCTCTCCACTATCTCGATCAACTCGATGAAGAATGTCGAGATTAATCCTTTGCTAAAGAGCCTCTTAAACAATGTTTCAAGTGTGAATATGATCATTCGGTCCACCCTAGATTTTCCTCCGAAGGCGATCTTGTCTTGGTATATGCTCAAGATAAATATCCCTTGGGGAAGGAAAATTTAAACCCATGTGGTTTGGACCATTCATTATTAAGAAAGTTTTGGAAAAGGTTCTTATCAATTGGTTGAATTCAAATCTAATTATTTGCTTGAGCCCATAAATGGGCTCTACCTTAAGAAGTATTATGCTTAGGTTGGTCACTTAAGTGTGACTTATTGTAAATAGTGTATATTCTTATTTATACATTTAAGCATCTTTTTGTTTTATGGATGTGTAGTTTATTGTGTTTTTGCATTGTGGAAAATATCAAGTGAATCTAAGATTTATGTTGGGTTTGCATACAGTTCTAGATGACACACTCAATGGATTTCTTCTGCAGATTAAGTGATCTTCACACCCATTGGTCAGTTGGTATCTTCTGGAGGTGTTTGTCTAGAAGAAGCAACCAATAACATTGCTGAGTATAGTGTTATAATATAATTACTACGTGATGCATTATCACATGGTATTTCTCACTGCCAGGCTCATATAGATGCTCAATTGGTAGTGTCACAGTTAAATGGAGTGTACCGCATCCACAATCCCACCCTTCACCGATGATTCCTTAGGGTACGTCTCTTAGAATGCTATTTTGATTATATTACATATATTCATGTTCCTAGGAGATCTAATCAATTAACCGATGCATTGGCTAATCATGTATTATATTGGCATCTTTCACACACACAAATATATTTGTACAAAATATATTTACTCCTTAAGGAAAAAATGTGTATATATATAATATGTCCAAAATAATGCCACAGTACAAAATACGAGCCATAGGACTCCAAAGTGTCAATAATACATCATCGATATTATTACCTCAATACATATGGGACATACAAAAAATGGGTGTTGTCACCATGCATAATTTACATCACTACTCTAACCATTAGTGCTATTGGCCCTAGTATAATTTTCTATGACATTGGCTAGATTTTGAAACAATTATAACCATGCCCTCGGTACTCCCACTATGTGACTCTACATGGATGGCGACAGATCCTAGATCTCTTCCATGGGAACACTACGGGTGAGGGATGTCATGTTCCTCTCTACCCACTTCAGGACCCTCTTAGCCTTTGTTGATGGCCCTACCTTTGCTATGGCTCCTCTCGGATGGATATTCTCTCACGGATGATGTCATTTCCGAGAGAAGTCCACTGGCCACACTAGTCCCACATCTATAAAACATATTTTCTTTTCTTTTAAAAAATTCAAAAATTCAAAATTCAAAAGTCAAAAAATATGAGCAAGTACCTATGTCACCACATGATACACCAGGGGGTATAGGCACATCTTGGTCCCTCAAGAAACTAATACCCACATATGGGTAGTCCTTGGTGGTGGGAATCTAGCGTTTCCACCACTCAAAGAACTTGTCATCATAGGCCTCGCGTACTCCTCCTCCTTCCTGGCATGGAGTCAAAGTAGCCCATCTACATAATGCTGGAAAGGAGGCTATGATCCCTGCACACCCACCCTCGGGATCATACCTGACACTCTTTCAAATAAGAATGTGCACAACATTGTCCTGAATCCAAATTTCCTCCTCTGTCTCAACTTGCACTTTGTCAGCGGAATTTTCATGTAATTGAGCATAGTGGTGCTCCAATCGAATATAACCAGATGTAAACATTGCACTATGTAATGCATATAGGCTTGTGAAGCATGGTGTAGATAAATAGACCTCGTCATTCACCCAATCATGTATAATACCACCCTCAAACTTATATTTTCAATCTTTTGTATCGGCACTTGAGACCCCACCTTCTCTATGCCAGTCTCGTAATATGTATCAATATAGTAGGCTATGTGATATGGCTTGGGAGGGAATGTATCCAAGTTTACCGATTCACCACTCCTAGACAGACTGGTCAAGAATAAAAGGTCTTCAATTCTGGGTGTTAGTTATTGGCCCTCTATCATAAAACCCTCTACATCTGGATTCTGGTACTCTACCAGATGGTTTAGAAGTCGTGGTTGAGCTCTCATAAGGGGACATTGGAAGAATTTTCATAACCTGCATTGTTTCAATGTTTCCACTGCCACCGAGTTGTCCTTGACCATTAGATAAAACTCTTCATGTTTTCTTTCCCTCCAACGTACATACATCCTGAGTCATGCTAACATTTTGGGAGTTAATGCTTCTCTTTTTCCAACTTTTTAAGCATGTACCTGCCATGTTTGTGTATCAGTCACATATGTATGTTTGGTGATAGTAACTCAGCCTATGTACATATGCATGATGACTATGAAAAGAACGTGTACACACATATGCAGTTGAACTCTCTTTTGAGTTCAAAGAATACCGTTCCAGGTGGGCACACCAGAATAGTTCAAAAACTCAAAAGGGAAAGTTGTCTCGAGAAGGCACATCATAGTTTCTGAATACTCTATGGAAGGAGGATTTGCAATGATTACATTGAGACAGTGCAAGAAGTTTGCGAGAAATATATTTTGAGTTCTATGAAAAGGTTTCCAAGAGGGCACATGAGAAGGTAAGTGCAAAGTTTTCACAAAGAAAGCACAAGGAGGGCACAGGAATATTTTCGAGAATTATTTAAGTATGGAGTATTTAGTATTTTAGGGGTGTCAAAGCTCAGGAGGAAGAGCATAGAGCGCCAGAAGGGCACAACAAATATTTTGAAGAAAAAAGGGATTAAATCCTTTGAATTCCAAGTTGTTTCTATCTCTAAGGAGAAGTAGTGAAAGTGTGCATAGAGGACCCATGCAAGGAGTGCATTGGGCCAACACTTTGAAAGTGTTGAAAACATTCCAAGGAAGACATAGTGGAAAGTGTGCAGAGGTGGGGAACCTTTCGAGTTACAATTTTCAAAGAAGCATAAGTGTGTGCTAGGGCTTAAGTCCCTTGAAGTTGGTAAATCTCAGGAGGAGTAGATTTTTTTTTTCAAAGTGCAAGCCAAGGATGAGCATACAACCTTGCAGGAGAAGTTTCAAAGGCTAACCGTTTGAAAAGTTTGGTAAAATCCTTCCTTTGAAGGAAAGCATAGAAATAGCGGAGGAGGAGCTAAAATTGTCATTCTATCAACTATCATAGATAGATATGGATCATTGGATCTAAGTCTAGAATAAATGAGGATAACATAGGAGGAGGATAGATCCCAACAGTTATATCTGGGCGTGTGGATCACAAGGCATGGGATTGAGGTAAGTAGTGTTGGTTTTAACTCCTTGAAGTCCTTAGGAATTCGTGAATTTATGCCATTTTCAAATTTTTTTTAAGAGGTGAGACTCCCAAAGTCCTAAAGTAATAAGTGAATCGAGACTTTCCATTAGCAAGGACACATTTCACAAGGTTGCAAACAATTTGACAGTCTGGTAGTCCAGGAGGAAGAGAGAGAGAATTTCTCGAAGTCTAGGTTCCTGAAGTCTCGGGGACTTGAAGTGAATCTAAACTATCCATTTACAAAGGACGTGTGTCAATGAATCGTTGAGACTGTAATACTAACCATACAGGAGACTAGGGGCATGGAGTGAAAGAGGTCCCAAATCTCAGAAGAGAGGAGAAAATCTTGGCTGTTGTCATGAGTGACACGTGGCAGTAGATCTGTCAATTCAGAGGGTTGGTATTTCGAAAGGATTTGAGGCATAAGTTGTTGAGAGATCCCAAAAACCCAAGAGCCATAGTTAATATCAATCATTGATCTAAAGGGGACCACATGGTACTAGATCCCGTGGTCTGGAGCCTTAGCACTTTGAAGGAATTGGTTTGATTTGCATCGAGAATTCCCAAAGGAAGACGAGTCAGAGTAGATCTCGACCATTGATTTCAGTGGATGCATGGTAGGAGATCTGAGATTCCATAGGTCAGGTGCTTTGGAAGAATCATGGTGTATGGTTGGAAGGTTCCCAAAGACTTGAAGTTCGCAGTTGATCTTGTTTGTCTATTTGAGAGGGCATGTGAAGGATGATCACATCACTTTGGAGTTCAACGCTCTGTAGGATTAGTGGTGTTGGGCATCAAGAGTTTCCTAAGGCTAGAGTTTCATAGTAGATCTCGACCGTCCATTTGACAGAAATACATGGTGTTGGATCCTATAGTTCGGAGAGTTAGTGCTTCATAGGATTGTGTTTGCTAGCACTTGGGTACTCCTGAAGGCTAGAGTCTCGAAGTAAATCCCAACATTTGAATGATAAAAAGGTGTGGTCTGTTTCTCTATCACCCTTTATGAGTTTGTCGATTCAACACTTTGGGGGAGTTGAAGGTGTAGTGAAATGGAAAGATGTGAAGTCCCAGAGCTCAGAGAAAGCATCGATTGTTGATCTCAGTGTGGGTTGTGAGATGTTGATCCATGTAGTTGTTCAGGACTTCCCTCATTCGTGAGTTTGGAGGGATTGGAAATTTGGAGTGTTGAAACTCCCAGAGCCCGAAGCGCCTGGATCTTCTAAATTAGCACCTTTTGGGTTAGCTCTGAGTTACAACCCACAATCATATGGGATTTTGGCCTAAACAAAGGGGCTAGGGCCCAAAATTTATTTTAAATTTAAAAATGGGCTTATGAAAAGCACCCACAGGTCTAGCATTGGAACTGCAAAAGAAAATAAAGGACATGTGAACATTAACAGTGGGTTCAGCAGGATCCCGAGAGTTTATCTAGCTCCAAATTTGAACAATCCAAGACCGAGAGTTTGCGTGGACCCCACGGAGTGGGTTTTTGTTTTCATCAGTTTCCTACCCCACTCAGAATTGCCTAGATTCAAATTATACAAAGGAAACATAACTTCCTTCGTTGATTTGTTTCCAACTATGTGAAAATAAATAAATTGTTTATGATTCTCTTGAAAAAAGGGATCCCTTTGTTTTGGGATGAATTGGCTCAACACTCTTTTGAAGCATTTAAAAGTTCCCTGACATCTGCCCCTGTGCTCAGTCCTCCTTATCATGGAAATAATTTCCTGTCATACTTGGCTACAACATAGTATACCATCAGTATGGTATTGGTTTAGGAGGATGACGTGCTCCAGGAATATGTTATCTATTACCTTAGTCGAGGCTTAGTTGGACTAGAAATCAACTAGAATCACGTTGAGAAACAAGCTTTGGAAGTCATTCTCGATGTGCAAAGGTTCCGACATTATATTCTACTTCACAAGACCACCATTGTAGCCATCGTTAATCCTTTTCAATATGTGTTGACAAAGTGGGTCATCGATGGGAAGATTAGTCGATGGATAATCATTCTTCAAGAATTTGATTTGTACCTTGTTTCGGTGAAGTCTAAGAAGTATTTGGTCTTTGTTGATCTAATTTCAGAACTTTCTATTGAGAGTGGTAATGATTTTCCTGAAGAGTCATTGATCAATGAGGATATCTTCCTTATTGCATCTTCTTACCCTTGTTACAAAGATATACTTTTGTATCTTCATACTTTGAAGTTCCTTGCCTCTGCTTCTTGTGATGAGAATCAATGGATATGCCATAAAGTGTGGAATTATTGATCCAGATTTATGCAGGAAGACAATGAAATGCATAAATACACATACACACAAAGATGCAGTGAAAATAAAACTTCATTTCATTAACAACAAATGACTGAAATATGCTTACAGAGAGAATGGATATAAAATAGCTAGGGCGTTGGTAGCTTATCTCTAAGAAGAGATGTGGTGGCTATTGGCCTCTGAAAGATATGTTACAATGAGGCTTGAAGTCCTATATATTATTTAGAAACAATGGATAACCCTAAACATCCAAAAACCTAACCCTAGGAGATGAAACACCAAAATATGGGCCCCGTCGGGGTATATTGGTACATCATTTTCCCAGGTTCGTAGCTTTTGCATACCATATCCATTTGAAACACATGATATATTGTTAGAAATATCTATCTGAGGAATACACTTCTATCAACAAATATTGATTCCAAAACAGACTCATATTCATTGCATCATTTGATGCCAAAAAACGTCGTTTAGGGCCTCAAAACAGCACCGGAAGTTCGGGACCCGAAAAACTGCTAAAAATAGTAAATTGTACTACAATTAAGGAAACTGAAAAACTAAAAGAAACAATGGTGTGTGTCCAAGTGGAATAGGTGGGTGGCCACCAATAACCACCTAGATTATTCCTCCCCCCTTAGGAAGAAATGGTCCCCATTACATTGAGTTCCTCCATGAGATGAGGAAACTTTTGCTGAACTTGGTCCTTGGTGAGCCACTTTCCCTGGTGAAGGAGTTGGCCTGCTTTGAAAACTCAATATAGATGGATCCTCTGCTGGCAGGTGTTGCTGATCTATTTTTCCATAATCCGATCAGTTATGGCTTGTTCCATGCAATATGGGTTTAACTCTATTGGTGTGAGTTGTTCTTCCATGTTGGATGTGTCCAATAGAGGTGGAAAGTAGGGTCGAAGGTGGTCCAAATTGAACACTGGGTGTAGGCCAAGGAATGGTGGAATACTGAGATCAAAGGAATTGTCCCCTAAAACCTTGGTGATGGTGTATGGCCCATATCAGAGAGGGTGAATCTTGCGATAGGGTCGAGCCAGGCACTCCTTTTGCAAATGTATCCACACTTTGTCACCCACCTGGAAGTTGTGTGGCACTAGATGTTGATCATGTCACTGCTTGTACTTACCATTGGCTCTATCCAAGATGTCATGAACCTATTGGCGGATGTGTTGAATGCGCTCAATGAATTTGTTTTCCTTGTCAGCCTCAAACTGGGCATGGGTTGAATCTTCCTAAGTAGCTGCAAATGGCATGGCTACATCAATCAGACATAGTGGTTGGAATCCTAAGCCCACGTGAAAGGGGTTGTGGTTCGTTGAGCTATGGAGAGCCAGGTTGTAGTTGTGTTGTACATAGGGGAGGATATCATCCCATGTGCATGGATGCTTTGAGTTGTACATGCGCAGAATGTGTACGATCATCCGGTTGACAACCTATGTCTAGCCATCAGTTTGTGGATGGAAAGCTGTGGACTTGGTGAGATTGGCGTCCAGCATCTACTAGAGGCTAGACCAAAATGTACTAAGGAACCTATTATCCCGATCTGAGATGATAGACTGTGGGATCCCAAGGTGTACCCACACTCATTCAAGGAAGAGTTTAGTAGTGGATTCTGTTGTGATATTCTTCTTGCAGGCCATCATAATGGGCATCTTCGAGAATCTATAGACGACCGCAAAAACATAGTCATTGCCATGTTGAGTAGAAGGAAGGCCCAACATGTAATCCATGGAGATGGATTCCCAAGGTTGACTAGGGGTAGACAAAAAAATATAGAGGCCTTGCTTCTTGATGGTCGATTTGGAAATGGCACAAGTAGTGCAGGAATTGATGTACTTCCCCACATCCTATCGAGAGTTCGACCAATAGAAATAATTTTGCAGTACTGCCATGGTTTTATCGACCCCAAAATTCTGAGAAAACAAACTATAGTGTGTCTCCCAAATCATCCTGGAATGATCGCTTGAAGGACACAAAGGTGTCCCAACTGACATAGAAGGGCATCCTGGAGGTGAAAATTAGGAAGATTCTTACCCTCCAAGAGAATATTGAATGTGTGGCCAAATTTTGGATCACTTTTGTAGAGATTCAGCCAATCAGAAGTCTCGTGCCCACAAGAGTTGAGCACTGTGGTTAGTGCCATGATAGTTGGTCGGTTGAGGTAGTCTGTAACATTATTGGTACTTCCTTTCATGTACTTAATATTCAAATGAAACTGTTTCATGTATGTGGAACACTTCTGATGGCGATCATTATGCAACTTCCCTTGTGTCTGTATGAACTGTAAGGGTCGGTGGTTTGTGTGGATGATCGTTTCCTTTCCCAAAATGTAATTCTTCCATTGTTGACAAGCCTTCACAATGGAATACATCTCTTTGTCATAAGTGGGATACTTGTGGACTGTGTCGGAAAGTGTCTCATTGTGATATGCCACTGGATGACCCTATTTAGTAAGGACTACCCCAATAGCATAGTCACATGCATCTGTCTCGATCTCAAATGGTTGTTGCAAGTCTGGTAATGTGAGAACTGGTGCAGAGAAAAGGAGATGATTCAACTCTTCGAATGCCCTCTATTGAAATTTAGACCAAAATATTTTTTCTTTCTCTCCTCCCTTGGTGACATGACTCAAGGGCCAAGTGATATGAGAGAATCCCATCATGAACCTGTGGTAGAAATTGGCAAGACCCAAAAATTTGCGGAGCTCTATTAGGGTAGTTGGGGCTGGACAATATCAAATTACTTGGATCTTGGATGGATCCACATGCACCCCCCACTCATCAATAATGTATCCCATATACTTAACCTAGGTCATGCCAAAAGTGCACTTCTCCAAATTGGCACACAACTTGTGTTGCCGCAGTATTTGGAGGACCTGTCAAACATGGTGGAGGTGCTCTTCCCAAGTCTGGATGAAGTTCAAAATGTCATACAAGTACACCACTATAAATGAGTTGGTGAATGGTTGAAATATGTCATCCATTAGCCTCATGAAGGTTGCAGGGGCATTCGTCAACCCAAAAGGCATGACTAGCCATTCGAAAAGGCCCTCCTTGGATTTAAAGGCAGTATTCCACACATCAGAGGGTTCAATTGGTACCTAGTGATACCCAGACTTCAAGTCGATCTTGCTGAAATATTTTTCCCCCTTGAGTTGGTCCAGAAGGTCATCAATCTACTGGATCGAGTACCTATTTCGTACAATGATCTTGTTCAATGCCCGATAGTCAATGTAGAGTCTCCAAGTGCCATCCTTCTTCTTCACTATCATGATTGGGATCCCACAGGGCAATGAAATTGGTCGGATGTGACCTTTCTACAATTTCTCCTGAATCTGCCTCTTGATTTTGTCATTATCCAGAACAGAGCACTGATAGATTGGTCCATTGGGCAGCGACACACCTGCGGTCAGATCGATGGGGTGCTTGACCTGGCAGTTTAGAGGCACCCCTTTGGGGGAGGTGATGATGTACTCATACTCATCCATGACCTTATCCATGTGTTACTGTCATGTAGAGGGGCCCTGTTTGGAGGTCGTGGCCACAATATTCTTCTTTCCCTAAGGACGGATCATCAGGAAAACAAATTTCCTGGTTTTGGCAATGAGCTTACTGCATTGTTTTGCAGTAACTGAAGAGATGGATGTAGGCGGTTCTATTTCTGGTATATTGTACAACTTGTTTCCCAAAGTAATAATAACAACACAAGGCCTGGACTCATACAAAACATGTCTCTTCCACAAGTATGGTTGGCCTAATAATATATCAGAAGCATCAAGAGGAGAAATGTAACATAATACCTCATCCGTGAAGGGCTTGATGCTGTAGGGAATGTGGCATTGTTGGCTGATGCGGAGGTCTCGTCCTTGGTGTAGCCACCCGATGGTGTATGGTTGTGGGTGTGTTGTGGTTGGCAAGTCCAGCCATTTCATGACCTCTATTGAGATGAGGTTCTTCTGGCTCCTGCTGTTGACAATGAACTACAACGAGGAACCCTTTGCCCACATCTAGGAAAGGAAGAGGGGATCCACCTCTTCTGGATCTTTTGGTTCCTTGTTCTGGATCTTCATAGTGGAAACAGTGGCATTGGGATCTGCATCGATAATTTTCTTCCCCCTGTCATTCCCCTTGTTGGGTTCAGATTCAGATTCAGAGCCTTCATCCGATTCAAAATCCTTCAACTCGGCTACCAATGACTGCTTGGCTCGACACTCACTTGTGTTGTGAGTGGAGATCTTATGGAACTCACACCACTTCCCCATGTCCCTTTTTTGGCTTTGTGGTGTTTTTCTTTGATTACATCTTTGGTAGGTTGTCCTGGGTTGCCTCACCTTGGCTTGGTACTTTGTTTGGCGTCTTGGGGGTACCTTTCCCTTGCTTCGGATTCGCATACCCAAAGTCTTTCTTATTTTGTTTGAACTTCTTCTGAACCTTGGTAGCGTACCAGTATGTCGCACCAAGTGAGGAGATGTCGAGGAACCCGATTTCCTCCTAAATGTATCTATGCAGACAACTGTGGTACTTTAACACCAAATGTTTCTTTGAATCTTTGATACCCAACTTTGTGTGTAGGGTATGAAACAAGTTCATCAGCTCATGCACATCTTGGTCCCTTTGTTGACGTATCGTAGTCCATGTATGTATTTGTCCTCATAGCTCCCCATGGGATAATATTTTTCCTTGATGACATCTCAGAAAGAATTCTGAGTGGGTGCAACAGATAACAAAGAGGGTTCCCCCTCGCTTTGTTGCTCCCAGCAGGTTTCCCAGTAGGTTTCCTGCCAGTTCTTGACATGGAGGGTAGCTTTAAGGAGTAAAAACGTAATCCTTTCTTGGTCGGAAAGTCATGAACCAAGAAATATCCTTCTAATATATTTAACCATCTATCTATGACAACTGCATCTATTTTTCCCTCAAATATGAAAATGTAAAAGTTTACTTGTACCTTAAAAGGGGTGGTTCCTCCAGAGTGGTTGTTGGATGTAGATGCACTGCCAGTGGACAACTATTGAAGGATTTGGGAAAAGTTGTCCATCATCAGGTTCCTTTGTTTCTTGAGGGCCTCCTTGAAAAATAATTTGATAGTATCTCCTACTCCCTCATCTTTATTTTCTTCCCCCATGGGTGGTCGTCGGAGTTTACGAGGCTGATCTTGCAATGGTTCAACCAGATCGAGCCCTAACTCCTTATACCCCAACCTCGTTGGGGACATGCAAAGAAGGATCAATAAAGAGAAGATTCCTCTAATACCACTAATCCGGATTTATGAAGGAACACAATGAAAAAAAAAATACACAAAAACGTAGAGATGCAGCAAAAATAAAACTTTATTTCATTAACAACAAATGACTGAAATATGCTTACAAACAGAATGGAAATAAATTTTCTAGGGCGCTAGTAGCTTATCTATGAGAAGATATGTGGCGACTATTAGCCTCTGAACTCTTTGTTACAATGAGTCTCAAATTCCTATATATTATTGAGAAATAATGGAGAACCCTAAACATCCAAAAACCTAACCCTAGGAGATGAAACGCCAGAATATGGGCCCCGTCGGGGTAAATTGGTACATCAATTTCCTAGGGTTGTAACTTTTGCATACTATCCCCATTTGATGCACATGATACATCGTTCAAAATATCTATTTGAGGACTACACTACTGACAACAAATATCAACTCTAAAACAGACTCATATTCGTCGAAGCATTTGATGCCAAAAAATGTCGTTTATGGCCTCAAAACGACTCTGGATGTTCAGGACCCGAAAAATTGCTAAAAATAGTAAATTGTGCTACAATTAAGGAAACTGAAACAATGAAAGAAAAAATGGTGTGGGTTTAAGTGGAATAGGCTGGTGGCCACCAATATCAACCTAGATCAATTATATAATCATATATGATACCTTGTACTTTTTAGGAGTTGATGGCGTTCTCCGTCGTTGTTTGATTCATTAAGAGGCATAGCTTGTGTTAAATGACTTCCACACTGGAGCATGTGTAAGTCACTTTTTTGGTTTGGAAACATCAAAGAAAATCCTTCGTGAAATATAGTTTTGGAAATATTTAATCAAAGAATGTATAGAGGCTATCAATAAGTGGGACCCTTGTCAGATCTTCTCTCGGAAGATGTGGGAACACCCTACTCCTATGTTTCCTGTTATTGTTGTTGATCCCTTCACTAAGTGGGGAATTGATTTCACTACATGCCACCTAGATTCAGCTAGGGGTCATCGTTATATCATTGAGGTAGTAGAATACTTCACTAAGTGGGTTGAAGCAATGGAAGCATTTAGTAATGAATTGGAAAAGACAACGCTTTTCATTTTCAATCAGATTGTAGCTAGGTTCAGTATACCAAAGGATACTTTCATAGACCATGGAAGTAACTTTCAAAATAAGATGATGACTGAGTTACCATCAAATCTTAGGTTTAATAAATAACATTCGTCACCCTACTATCCATAGGTGAATGGTCAGGTGGAGGTCGCCAATAAGTCTCTTAAGACTACTCTCCAATGGACAATCAATTCAACCAAGTCGAATTGGCATTTGATGTTGTTCTAAAAACTTTGGGAATATTGAACTTCTATCAAGATGGCTACATGTTTCTCTCCTTTCTAACTCATTTATGGGCTGGAGGTAGTCTTTCCCATAGTTCTCTACATTCCTTCTCTTAAGTTGGAAGTGGAATTACTGTCCGACACAACTACACTTGAAGAGTCTCTCCTCTATCTCGATCAACTCGATGAAGAATGTCGAGATTAATCCTTTGCTAACGATCCTCTTAAAAAATGTTTCAAGTGTGAATATGATCATTCATTCCACCCTAGAGTTCTCTCCAAAGGCTATCTTGTCTTGGTATATGCTCAAGATAAAGATCCCTTGGGAAAGGAAAATTTAAACCCATGTGGTTTGGACCATTTATCATTAAGAAAGTTTTGGAAAGAGGTGCTTATCAATTGGTTGACTTCAAATCTAATTCTTTTCTTGAGCCCATAAATGACCTCTACCTTAAGAAGTATTACACTTAGGTTGGTCACCTAAGTGTGACTTCTTGTAAATAGTGTATATTCTTATTTATACATTTAAGCATCTTTTTGTTTTATGGATGTGTGGTTTATTGTGTTTTTTCATTGTGGAAAATGTCAAGTGAATTTAAGAGTTATGTTGGGTTCACATATAGTTCTAGCTGACACACTCGGTTGCTTACTTCTGCAGATTAGGTGATCTTCACGCCCATTGGTCAGTTGGTATATTTTGGAGGTGTTTGTCTAGGAGAAGAAACCAATAACATTGTCGAGTATAGTGTTGTAATATAATTACTACATGATGCATCATCACATGGTATTTCTCTCCGCCAGGTTCATATAGATGCTCAACTGGTAGTGTCACAGTTAAATAGAGTGTACCGCATCCACAATTCCACCCTTCACCGATGATTCCTTAGGGTACGTCTCTTAGAATGTTGTTTTGATTATATTACATATATTCATGTTCCTAGGATATCTAATCAATTAACCAATGCATTGGCTAATCATGTATTATATTGGCATCTTTCACACACACAAATATATTTGTACAAAATATATTTACTCCATAAGGAAAAAATGTGTATATATATAATATGTCCAAAATAATGTCACAGTACAAACTACGAGCCATAGGACTCCAAAGTGTCAATAATACATCATCGGTATTATTACCTCAATACATATGGGAGATACAAAAAATGGGTTCCCTCAGCATGCATAATTTCGATCATTACTCTAACCATTAGGGCTATTGGCCCTGGTATAATATACTACGACGTTGGATAGATTTCGAAACAACTAGAACCATGCCCTCGGTACTCCCACTATGTGACTCTACATGGATGGCGACAGATCCTAGATCTCTGCCATGGGAACACTATGGGTGAGGGATGTCATGTTCCTCTCTACCCACCTCAAGACCCTCTTAGCCTCTGTTGATGGCCCTACCTTTTCTATGGCTCCTCTCACCTGGATACTCTCTCATGGATGATGTCATGTTTGAGAGAAGTCCACTGGCCGCACTGGTCCCACATATTTAAAACATGTTTTCTTTTCTTTTATAAAATTAAAAAATTCAAAATTCAAAATTCAAAAAATATGAGTAAGTAGCTATCTCACCACATGCTACACCAGGGGGTATAGGCATGTCTTGGTCCCTCAAGAAACTAATACCCACATATGGGTAGTCCTCGGTGGTGGGAATCTGGCTTTTCCACCACTCAAAGAACTTGTCGTCATAGGCCTCACGTACTCCTCCTCCTACCCAACGTGGAATCAAGGTAGCCCATCTACATAATGATGGAAAGGAGGCTATGTTCCCTACACACCCTCCCTTGGGATCATACCTGACACTCTTTCAAATAAGAATGTGCACAAGATTGTCCTGAATCCACAGTTCCTCCTCTGTCTCAACTTGCACTCTGTCAGCAGAATTTTCATGTAATTGAGCATAGTGGTGCTCCAATTGAATATAAATAGATGTAAACATTGCACTATGAAATGCATCTAGGATCATGAATCATGGTGTAGATAAATAGACCCCGTCATTCACCCAATCATGTATAATACCACCCTCAAACTTATATTTTCAATCTTTTGGATCGACACTTGAGACCCCGCCTTCTCTATTCTAGCCTCGCAATACGTATCAATGTAGTAGGCTATGTGATATGGTTTGGGAGGGAATGTATCCAATTTTACCGATTCACCACTCCTAGACAGACTAGTCAAGAAGAAAAGGTATTCATTGGTGGGTGTTAGTGATTGGCCCTCTATCATAAAACCCTCTACATATGGATTCTGGTACTCTACCAGATGGTTTAGAAGTCATGGTTGAACTCTCATAAGGGGACATTGGAAGAATTTTCATAAACCGCATTGTTTCAATGTTTCCATTGCCATCGAGTTGTCCTTCACCATTAGATAAAACTCTTCATGTTCTCTTTCCCTCCAATGTACATACATCCTGAGTCATGCTAACATTTTGGGAGTTAGTGCTTCTCTTTTTCCAACTTTTTAAGCATGTACCTACCATGTTTTTGTATCAGTCACATATGTATGTTTGTTGAGAGTAACTCGGCCTATGTACATATGCATGATGACTATGAAAAGCATGTGTACACACACAATAGAGCTAAATTTTGGAGTGTGCAACCACCAAATCCATATAAAAATTAAAATGAATGGATGGAATTGGAATTAAAAGGAAAAATTACTTACTTGGACCAAGAATGAGTTGGTTTCGTCCATCGATGCTCTCCAAATGTCGATTTGAAGGAAGAGGGTTTTGGTTGTTTTTGGCAATTTTCAAAGTGTAATGGTAAAAATTTCCCCTTTTACCTCTATTTATATATTTTGACCCTGTTTTGACCTAGTTTGACTCTTTTTTCTTCTCTTTTTGTCGCTCGATGGATCTTATGATTCTTCCTGGTAATATTTTAGTCCTTTAAACTTCTTATTGCTTTGGATTTGGTATTGTTTGACGAATGGGTACTACTTTTACAATTTGGTGATGAAGTCAAGAATTTTCCATTTTCATTTAGGACAGGTTCTCACCACCTTTCATTTTGCATTCTATTGACGATTTCTACTTTTCCATATAATCGACCCCACTATAGTGTGACAAGGAACCTTCTATGTTTCTTTAGAAGTGTCATAATTACGTGGTAGAGTCTTTTCCTCCATAGATACCCTAGGTAGATCCTTGTTTTTCATTTTGGCATTCATGCTATGAGTTTCATATAGGCTTGGCAGTCCTTTTAGTCATGCCATGAATTTATGTTGAACCCTCATTCTTCTTCATCATTGTTTTCTGGCCTATACCCAAGGGACTCCCTAAGAGCATGGTTTGTTGTATTTCAATCTCACCTACACTTTGAAAGTGACATCTAACATTAATTATTTATCCTTTTCGTCCTCGTTCAGATTACTTAAGAATAGGAGCCCCCATGGAGTCTTCTTTAAGCTCTTTTCAAACTCTCTAAAATTGAAAATATTGCCGAGCGCTCTTGTTTCCCTTCATGCTTGTCAAAGTGAAATTTGAAGGCACATATGCCTGAAAATAGTTTGCCCCTTTTTCAGATTGGATGGATATTTTTACAAAAAGGTACACCCTAGGAGCTACGATTCACTAGGAGAGTATTATCAGGTGTAATTTTAACCATTTTTCATGCCTGAGGGATTAAATTTATGAAAAAGGGTCATTCTCCTTGGTTTTGGTTTATCTCCTTTTTGTGCCTTGGAGATTATTTACGAAAAAGGAAACCCCTTGGAGCCTTCTTTAAACCTTTTTCAAATTCCTTCAACAAGAAAATATCGTCGAGTTACCTTGTTCCTTTCACACTCATTAATTGTTCCAGAAGGAATATCTATTTGGAATAAGTTTAACCCTTTTTCTGACAAATAGATTACCTAGGAAAAAGGTAAGCCTCGAGAGACATGTCTCACCCAAAGAGTTCTCTTAAGTTATGTTTTATACTTTTTTGGGCTCAGGGGATTAAATTACAAAAAAGGAAGTAAGTACATAGTTAATATCTTTTCAGACTCCTTAAAATTGAAAATATAGTCGAGTGATCTTGTCTCTCTCACACTCGTTAAAATGGTTTTGAAGAGACATCCTTTCAGTATAAGTTTAACCCTTTTCTGGACTAACTAGACTAAGTACGAAAAATGAATACTCTGGCCCTAGTGAATAGAAGAGTTCTCCTTGGTATGATTTTATTATTTTTGGGGGCCCTGGAGACTAAAATTACAAAAAACATCACTCTAGATTCTTCTTTTAGTGTTTTTCAAACTCTCTAAAAGTGAAAAACCGCCAAGCTTACCTTCTATGGGCTCGTAAAACTTTACATGGAAGGAGTCTCATTGTGTCATTCACTAATCTCATTGCATGTCTCATCCTTGCCTATTTGGCCTAATTTTGGCTTCATGTTGCTATTACTAAAGCTTTAGATCATTCCTTAAGTGCAAGCCTTGTAGCATTTTTTCCCTTGTGATTTCACACCTTGACCCATGGAGAAATTTTCCCAAGTTTCCTTATCCTGCACATGTCTCCTTGCATTGAGCATGAATATGTTCCATGTTCTTGGAACCTATTTTATTTCCCATGAAACTCATTCCTCCTTTGTAACATAGAATTCTTTTATTCTTTTTCAAGCTCATTAAATACATGAAAAGACAAAAAAATCAAATATTCCAAAAAAAGGGGATGGGGAAAATCTCTCTTTTGTTGGAAGAAATCTAGTCAACCTTGGATAGAGAACATAATTTTGTTTGTTCTACAAGCATTGGGATCTACTATATCCTTAGGAAGTTGTTCTCATTACAAAGAGTTGTTTCCTCTTCCATTTGGTTACTCTTCCAAATACATGGAGTGTTTGTGGTGCCTCCTGTGCCACATAATTATGTCAATAACATGTTGCATGAGTCTTTTCATCTATCATTCTCTTGTCCAAGGGGAATTCTTGCAAATTGATATGAACATTATGTAATAATTCTCTTGACCTTAATTAGCCAGCCATATCCAGAGTCTTATCCAATCCACATTCAAAATCAATGAAGTTTTGTTTCTGATGATCAAGGTCCTCCAATCTTTCCACGAAGGCATGTCAAGGACCTCAGAGTAAGTGATTCCTATACTCCTACACAAGTTTAGAAGATATTGAATCTATTATTCAATTTATGAAGCAATCGTCTCCAGCCACAGGAATCAATACCTCCTGAAAATTCCTATGACATTGTATATCTTCTGATAATTTTCAGATGTAGATCCGCTATGTATTTTTTGCGGCTACACTTTATATTGGCATACACATTGGTCATGTAGACATGATTACTATATATATGACATGGATATACAGTGTACTTGATTGGTAGCCATGCCTAGTTGCTAGACCCATATTAGGGGGATTTCCCCCATAACAATGAGGTCGATCTGCAGATTCATGAAGTATAACTAAGGGCCAGGTTGCAAGTTGTGAAGCTTGGTACGACATTGGTCCACCTCAAACCACTACATTTATGTTCATTCTAAATGCACATTTTTATGTAACGTGCACAACACTGACTTTTTGATGACGAATAATAAAATAAGAAGAAGACCTTTGTGTACATATCCCAGGGAGGGTGAACCATAGTAAAATCATGTGTTGTGATGTGTTTCATGATTCTTTTGTTGCTTCTGCAATTATGAATGAATTATGAATGGTTATAATAGTATTTTTTAGCACACAATACTGATAATGTAAAATGAAATAATTGTTAGATCTAGATAATATGATGCGTGTTAAGGTAGACATAGAAGAAGTACAACATCCCCAACCCCTTCCATGATTGTAGACACTTGGGTCATGCAATTGTCCATAATCCATATTAGGTGAGACTACATTGTATTCTCTATGCACAATGTTTCCTTCTAGTTTACTAGAGGGGCCAATGGTTTCTTAGGTTTTGTTGGAGAAACTAAGGTAGAACCTGGGTCAACCCATACATCCAAAAAATGGTTTTGTTTCTAGTTAGAACCTAGAAGAACATCCTAGAAGAGGTTCGATGAAGAGAATGTAGTGGTAAAAGGGAATATTTAGGCCATGGAATCCTACAAAGAAATATATTGAAAGATGGTTGGAAACAAAGTAGCTAGATTTTGTGCAAAATGATAACAAAAGTTCCAGGTATACACCACGATAATATTTACATAGGTATGTGTTTACTGATTTGCATGAGGCATTTTTTCTGTTATTTTCCAGAGTTATTTCAAGAGTGGTTATTGATGTTGAAGGATAATCATCCCATGAATCAGATTATATATGTAGAGTGGACTACTAAGAACATTGCATGATTGGAAATGGATAATAATAAATTTACATGTGTAGTATAGTTTTGGTTAGACAATATTATTGCAAGGTTTATTACTGAATTTGAAGTAGATACAATGAAGTCATATACTTCTTCAGAGAAGGATTTATTGAAGGGACCAAGAGGGAGGTACATTAGGTCACTGTACACATCGACTAATATATTATTGCATGATAAAGGCGTGATGACCATGAAATGAGAAAGCTAGATCACTCTGCATGCATGGGGGAACTAGGGGAAGCACTAAGGAAGATATGAGATATGGAGAAGGCTTTGAAGAGTATATAGAAGAAGGAAGCAATGGAACCCATCATGATGGATGAGGAACATACTAGGGAGATATTTATCAAAGAAGGAGTGAGGTGCAACGGATGACCTTACCAGTATAAGACCAATATTAAGAAGAGGGAAATAGCCAAGCGAGAGGGTTTGTACATTAATAAGGAAGAGGTAGAGGATATTTGTATGATGGGGAATATTGAGTAAATATTGCACGCCACATATGAGAGGAAAAACAGAGGTCAAGGCTCCAGAATAGAAGAAGGTTCTCCATTCCATATCTGAATAAGTGTGGAACCCACAAACCAATGTGTGAGTAAGACATATGAATAATAAAAAATGGTTAACCAATAAGTGATTAGTGGTAGGAGAGTTTTTGGATGACGATCTAATTCAAGTAGAAGTATTTCAGCAAGTAGCAGTCAAGTTTCTACAATCTGCGAAGGTGGTAACTGTTATAACCCTAATTTGTACCAGACATGCATACCTGGCATCAGGCCATCTCACTTGTCATTTTTTCCAAGACACCATTAAACATATCTTCTAAAAACCATCCTTTTGAAGATGTATTCTCCCTGCACCACTGCTTCCCGCATGTATACGCTATCTGACCCATTACAGCCCGCGTATACTGACAAAAGCACAAAAAAAAGAAAGTTGCAAACAAAATATAGATTTCCAGGTAATTGCGTAAACCGTTTGACCACTCATAGTCGATCTATAAACCAAATAACTACCCTCTTTTACCCTATAAAATAAGAGGTAGGGGTCCCATTAAAAGAGATAAAAATAAGAGCAAAGAAACTCTGCCAATTTTTGTATTCCCCTTGCCCCAATATTTTTCAACCATTTTGTGAGAACTGAAGAAGAGAAGCATATGTGGAAGTGGTTGGTGCATAGTTGAAGAGGAGCCTAGGACTAGGTTCGAGAAGCAGTGGCTGATCTCACCATTGTAAGTTACTTTTTTGAGGTTAATAAGAAAGAATTAGTTTTCGCGTCCCGCCATATGAGGTGTTCGATATTCATTTTTTATTATATTTTATTAGAACCTCTAACCCACTAATTCATATATAAGATGCATGTTTGGAGTTCTTTGTTTATCTGTTTATGAATGCAGGTTGGCTTTGGGAGGAGACTTGTAGTCAAGGAGCAACTGAAGGGAAAATAATCAACACCAAACGAGGAGTTCAAGGTAGTTACCAAATCCTTTTATCCTTGTGTTTTATGCATGAATGTGGGGTATATGTCTGGATCATAGTAAAAAGTAGGAGAATTTAAAGGGTCATTTCTGCATGCATTACAGAACCCTTAGTGCTAGTCCATAGGGGTTTTTCCCACCCACATCAGTAACAAACCAAGATTCAAAATGGCAGGAAAAGATACCACTTTTAGGTTACCTGAGTTCAATGAAGAAGGGTTGGAGGACCCATATAATCATTTGTTTATCTGTGAGAATATTTGGGAAGCCAAACCAATTACAGATGAAGATACAAAGGTTGCACAGTTGGAAATCACATTCAGAGACTATGCACTGGATTGGTACATGGGTCTCGCAGTAAATAACCTGACAGGAGCACCTACAACCGTTGCAAAGATGAAAAGGAAATTAATCAATGAATTTCAGAATCCAAGTTCATGAATGAGATGATAGATATTAAGCAGAAGATGAGATAATTAATCTAGGAGGTTGATCAAAAGTTTAAAAGGTTGAAAGGTAAGTTGAAGTACCCTATCACTGATATGTAGAATAGGAATTTCTTTGTTAATTCTTTATTACCACACTTGAAGTATCCTTTGAGGTAGAAAAAAATTTAGAGTTAGGTTGAGGATCTATAGGTAGCTTTACAATTGGAGGAAAATTAGTACAAGCATACAGATCCAACCAAGGAAAATTAGGTAGCTTTACATTATTATAAGCAAAACAAGGAAAATTAGGTAGCTTTACAATATTTGAAGAACTTGACATTTCAATTGAATTATTATAAAGGTAAGGATAAAAGGGAAGACTTTTGGTGTACATTACGCAATACAAAAGGTCATCATAAGAATGAATGTCCACTGTTTAAGTAGTACATAGTAGTGGGTATGCCAAATCCTTTATATTCAAGAGTACCATGGAATGAGATATGCATGACACATGGACATGATCCCTATCATTGTTCCATGATGAAAAAGTATCAGACGATATCGAAGATTACATTTTTTAACTTTTGCAAGTTAGTTGGACATGAAGACAACTACTACAGAACCTTGGAGATAATGAAGGAGAGGAAACCAGACACTTATAGGGTACAGGCTGAAATAATAAAAACATAGCCTACGTAGGTGTTGGGACCACATATTGTACCTTTTTGCTCATACTTTTTGCCATTATTATACCCTTCATCACCTGTATTTAGACTCATATTATCACTTCATCTGATCACTCCAAGGTATACAACGTCCTTTCTCATCACTATATGTTTAATTTGTTTTGCATAATACTTTACATTACTTTTGAACCTAACCATTGATTAGAAGTACATAAGTGTCCATATTTGCAGAATAGTATTCGAGGCCGATGCTGAAACACAGAACTATCTAAAGTCGTTGCTGAAACACGGAAGCTGCTACACAGTCCGAATGCAGATGCTGAAACACGGAGCTGCTACACAGTCCGAGGATGCATATGCCGAAACACGAAGCAGCTACACGGTTCAAGAATG
>JZKD02S1672659.1:2917703-2945375 GCA_000966675.3 Picea glauca
TTGAGCATATATAGTGCGCAACTATCTTTGAAACAAAAGACTTCCCTGGGTTGATAATTTATGTTTCACTTGGTTGTTTGAAATTAATTAAGCAATTATAGTGACCAACAGTAGGATCCATAGTATAATCACACACAACAATTTCAAGGACAACCAAAGTATAACAATCCACAATAGTGTGCAGTTCCACCACAGTATAATATTGTGCAGCCACAATATAATCAGGCACTTCATTATAATACACAATGCATAGATAATAAGGGTAACAAATAAGGCTATAGAGGAGGTGGTTGCAGAGGAAGAGGATTTGGAGGAGGTCGAGGACTAGTGTTTCTTTATAATTGTTAGAAACTTGGACACTATGCAAGAGATTGTCCATTTACACATAGGACATGTATGTATTGTCATGCAACAAACCATGATACAAAAGATCGTTCGACACTGTTGGTAAAGATATAAGAAAAGAGGAACCAGAATAGTCAAAATGTGCAATGTATTACTGTGTAAAATAGAAAAGAGGATGGGAAGAAGATAAATATAGTTATTGGAGGTGGATATAAGATAGGAGATGATACAACAAATAAGAATGAGGATATACACTAATAGGTAAGGAAGAATGTAGAACCTGAGAAAATTTTTGATGTGCGCAACGAAAAGGAGACCTTCAAAGAAGCTAGACATGCAATTTTGAAGGAGAATATTGCATATACCTCAGGAAAAAATCCAGTAGATGATGCACTAGTGTATGGCATGCCCCAGTTATTTGACCAGAACAACAAGGGGAAACCTGCAGAAAAGGTCAGTAATTTAAGAAAAAAAATGGTATCTTGTGTAAAGCTATTAAATGATAAGTCATCTCTGCAAGTATTACATAAACTATTGGAAAAGTTTAATGTTGGGGAATAAGGGGTAAAGATAGTCAATCGGATCCGAAAGAAGAGAAGAAAAAGTAGAGAATTCATATTGAATGAAAACATTAGAGATTTCAATATGGGGGATATCATACTAAACTTAGGGTTTGAAGTGAATGTTTTTTCTAACAAGACATGGGAAGCTATGGGAGAACCTCAATTGGGGTATTCACCAATTTAGTTGAAGATATAAAACCGACACAAAGTGGTGCCAATTGGTAGATTGAAGTGGATACTGGTAGATCTAAATGGTGTGCACACCATGGAAGACTTCAAATTCATTGACAAAATAGATAACACAAATTTGAATATAGAGAATACAAATTTATTGCACCTTTATATCCCTCATAAGGTGGGAAATACATTGAACCTGGAATGGAAAACTTCATTTCAGATGAGGTAAATCAGTTGTACAGAACTACCAAGCGCGAAGAGGATTATATCAACCCAACTACATATGGAATGATGAGTTGGAGGAGTATTAGTTCTTGTCCTTCAAACTTTGGAATAGGAAAGGAAAACTAGAAGTAATGATTACATGAATTATCCACTAGAAGATGAGCCAGAATGACACGCATGTTGAGATGGATTGGATCCGAGGTAAGAGAGCCTCCCACTTTTTATTGTCAGAATAATTTAAGAGAATTTTTAGAAAGGTTTGAATTAGAAATTTTGGAGAATCAAAGGCTATTATTTTAGACATGGAATTAAAAGAAACACCTACACATTGGTTGGGTACGCGTAAGGAGAATATTAAGAACTGGTTTCGGTGCAAGAGGTTACTGCACATTAGATTTGGCATAGAGTAGGAGAACAAATTTTTGGAGAAGTATGATGGGATTGGACAACCCAGAGAACACATATATAGATGTATAGTCCAATGGAGATTGGTACCACCAAAAGAATGGACAAATCATTTTATTCACACATTAGAAGGAATTTTGAATAACTCGTACACAGAGTAGGAATAACGTAGGGAAACTACAAATTGGGAAGCAATGCAACATAATTTTATTGTTATATTTTCCTTTTAGCATGAGAGTCCAAAGATAAATACAATATTAAATGAAGTAATAGATAGTAATTTTGAAGAGCTTGAAGTAGAAATTGTGACAACGTATTAGAACCAAAAGAGATAGATAGTTATATAGTTTCTTTCATGCTATCATGTCGCATAAGAACAAGACCCAATAGAGGATAACCCACATGATATAAATATCCCAGAAGTTTAACGAGAAAGATAAGTAGAGGTTCATATCTAGAGTTAGAATATTATGCATCCCCACTAAAGATAAAGAAGGTAAATATTGGAATAACATAAAAATCGAAGATCACAAGTATTGGAGATTATTGGGACATGTTGAGAACTAAACACACCCTAAAAACAAAAGGGGGTCTATGACCTTTTTCTACTTTTTGGGTACCACTTAATCCTTCGCACTGTCTGTTTTAGTATAAAACTATCGCCCGTGCTTATCTTTTATGTTTTCATGTTTGAATTGTGTAAAGTCTACATGGACATATGAAGAATAACCTTAATTTTAAAGGAGACTAATTTAACAATTACTTAAGAAATCAACAGTCACAACATCTCCATATGCGCTTAAGGGATTCGACATCGGGGGATGTAAGTGTGATAAGAAATGCTCGTGAAAATCAATACCACCGAAGATCGACCTTCATCAACATAGGCAGATGAAAGTCCCTCTTTTTTTTTTTGAAATGATCTTCAATAAGAATATCGCCGAAGAATAATTCATCCAACATCGACATAAAAAATGACAAGAGTAAGCATCACGCAAGGAGAAGAGTGGAACCGTCGATTGTGGACTCTCGAAACAATTTCGGCGTCGAAGATTTACAAAGATGGTAACCCACCAAGAGGCTATGCTCTTAAACCTTCCCCAATTCCTGATACCATCGATGTCGAGAGTATTTACCAGGATAACAGTAATGAAAATATACACAAAGATAGTAGCTGATCCTCGATCTATACACCAGAGAGACACGACGTGATGAGATGTTTATCCCTTAGATATGTTAGGTACGACGTATTTAAAGTGTTAGTTGATCCGCAGATCATGCATTAGTTTTTGTTTCATGTGCAAATCAAAAGGGACCGTTTAAGCCTGTCGATACAATGCACCTCCCTTTGTGCCTCCGTCGTCAACTGAATTAGAATTTATTTGCAGAGATCCGAGGATATTTTGTTTTGAATTAAGTTCATTACTCTCATTAACTGATTGATACGACTGATAGGACCCCTTCCATTACATTCTTTTGGGTTATTCTGTATGAACCTATTTTGCATGACAAGGAGTTCAGAACACACAAAAGAGCAAGGATAACAATCCGAAGAAGGAATCCAAGGTTAAGTGAGTATTAGACAACTATCCTAGCAAGCATTATAGGTATGCATCCACTTGTGGTGTTTTACATTTCATTTTTATGTGTTCCCACCCAACATTGCTCTGTACACATGTTTAAAGGGCTGTTTAAATTGCAGGAACAATGCCTCCGAAGAAACCCTCCACCAGGAAATCCCTAAGAGTGCCAAAGCTACAAAAACCAGAAGAAGGAGAGGGACCCTCCCCAACAGTTACAAGGAAATTGGAATTTGCTCCAAAGCCAGTTTCCATCATTAAGACAGCCACCAAGAATCCCTTCATCCATCCCCCGGCCTTTGGAGACATGGAGGTGAGAATTAGAGCCAAAGCAGCAGTCCCTCGCTGGGAATAATTGTTCAAGAAAATCAAGAGGGAAGAACCCCTCAAGTATACCCTACACAATGACTTTGATACAAGAAGACTTTATGATGATGTCCTCCAAAATATCTGTAGGGCCTATCTACACATGGTGGCAAGCCAAACTTTGGTGTTCCCTTGCATTGAGCTCCTAAAGTGGCTCATTGACCACACTGATGCATAATTTTTTTTTATTAGTGACGATAACGACGAATGCGTCAGGGTTTCCTTGCCTTTATAGGTCTAGATTTACTGCAAGCTCAGGGAGACGGAAGAAAAGATGAGCACTGATTTCATTGTAAGTTTCTATGCAACACATGACACCAGAAAAAGAATGGCATCATAGTGGAGGGAAAACAAAAAATTCATGAACCGGATGGTCGGATGGTATCCAATGGCCAATCTAAGGGAACCATACATATACTTTATGGATCTTCTCTGCAAATTGTATGGGGAGAAAGATTGTTCTCGGTTTTTAGAGGCTTGGATGCCTCTAGATTATACGGTGTCCATTTTAGGCATGATCTTCAATTGGGGTGCCATCATCTCCAAACAGTTGAGTACCTATATACGACAAGCCCAGACACCGAAAGAGGAAGAAACCCTCTCCTTCTACATGGCCTCGTATCTATTGGACATCATCTGTGCCAAGAATGTTTTTTATGGAATGAACTTAAACTAACACTCCTCCGAACTCCCAGTCCATGTATACTTCAACATCTTATGGGAAAACAGGTACAAAAAATCCTATTCTCTTATCTGTGACCAGTTTATTGCACACATTCATTCTTTGTTGTTCAAGAAAGAGTGCCCAAGGCTGTCGGGTGAAGAAAAAAGGTTATATCGAAAGTAGGTCACTGTTATCTAGATGAATGCGAGACTTACATCAGGGTTTTCGGTGCCATAGGGGAACCCCATTTGTTACCCATATATGTTCCTAATCGACTAGTGTTAGGGGAAATTTGCTATCAAACCATCCTGTAAGGATATAATGCCACTTTAGTAAAATACAAGAAGCAGGATTTCATACTTTATGGGTTTCATATTGGCTTCTACATGGTCAAAGACACTGCGCACGCTAAGCAAGAAGGGCTAATTCAATTGGAATTACGGTTCAAAACTGGTCATTTTTTCAAACACGATACCAAGGGTCTGGTCCTACAACACCCATCACAGGTATCATCCTATTGGCCTTATGCCCATGACCGATTTGAAGATGAAATTTTCACTGAAAAAACTCAAGACTGGAATGAGGTGGCGGTAAGGATACTTGACCCTCGAACAACCAGGTTCAAGGCCATGTGTTGGGAAGAGCAAGCGATGTCCTTGAAGTGGATATCTCAAGCGATTCTTAGGACCTGGGAAGGAATGGTAGTATATGAACTGGGTGAAGCAATGGGTAATCCCCAAGAATACATCAAAGCGATAGGGGATTATCAGGAATCCTCAATACAAACTAGGGATTCCCCTTAAATTCAAGTTGCACAGGGGATGGGTGAAATTTTTTGGTAGCAAATCCAACTTCTAATGAAGTGGATGCAGGATGATCCGTACCTCATCATAACACTAGCACTTCCAACTGGGATCCAAGAAGGTGGCCCGTCGGAGCCAAGCGGCCCCGGTTTCATAAATCTTGGTATTACCAATGGGTTAGGGAACCCTGAATCCACAACATCGCCGGTTAGTTCCCCGATGGGTGGGACAATTCAACCAAGGGCTTATTGGGTGCCAATAGAAACACAAGCGCCTAAGCCCCTGAGCAATATTATACATATATATAGTGACGACGAGAGCCCAAAGCCATCTCACAACACCCCTGTGTGTGTCCAAGAGGAAAAGGGTCCTGAGAAGATTTCTTCCCCTGAGCTCGAAGTTCAAGACAAGGAGGTCTTGCAAGAGGAAACTGAAGCTGAAAGTGGCCTCGACATAAAGGGGTCCAATGTATCGGAAACCGAAGTAGATATGGAGGACAAGCCCAAATCATAGGAAGCAAAGAGAGAATACCCATGAAAGGGAATCAACGGTTCGGTGGCCAATAAGAAAGTAACTCACAAGTCTATACCCGACATCTCTATTCTTCCAAATACTCAAATCCCCAACGAGCAACAAGTAGAAGCTGGACCCACGAGGCACAAAGAGGAAGTTCAAGAACCTAATCTTGAACAAATATACACCACCAGTAGCTTGGGAAACACATTCACATGGGGTGATCAGCAGATACCAGATCTGGTAGATGAGGTAGCAGATATCTATGAAATCTCCTACGATCAAAAGAGAAAGGCCAACATTCAAAGGACTGCAAATAAAAGAAGGATCACGTTGGATCACTCCATATTGGTTACTACAGAGGAGAAATTAATGAACATAGCAGACGCTCGGACGACTGCACTAATCGGTGTGGGAAAGGACCTCTTGGATGACACCTTGGATAGATCCAGGAGAGATGAAAAGGAACTAGATTTCGCCCTAACGGAGCTCAAGCACTTGCGTCATTTGTATGAATACTATAAATGAACCATGTAGACCGTAGTGTATCTGAAAGGTGAGTTCGAAGAAGTTTACGACAAGTTCAAGAAGGAAAGACACCTGTTAACTAAAAACGTGGATCAATTCTAGGAGGACACTCTCATGGCACTCGTGAAATGAAAGGAGATGAAGAGATGGTATGAAAGGGGGCAACAAACGGTAGAAAGACTCAACTACATAGAGGCAGTACAGCAGGGCCGAGACAAGGAAAAACATGGCATTCAGACGATAGGAAAAAGTAGTCTTAATCGCATGAAGCGATCAACCGAGTACTGGGATAAGATTTCTTGGGACCCACATCAAGAGATCCAAGAGAAATGGACCATATGCAAGAAACACTGGGATACAATTAACAAAATAATGAAGGATATTAGGCTCCCTAAGTTCGGCACCCCCAACAAATTTTTCGACTTAAGAGACATAGTCAAGTTTCATGCCAAACAAGACTCAATATGGACTGAAGAGCTCACAAATATAACCGATGTGAGGCCAGGGAAAGTGCAGTGATTCGCAGAACCTCCGATCAGGGCCCAAACCATGCTACAATAGTTGAACTCCAGTCTCATAAAGTACCAGGCGCATGCAGTAGACATCAGGAGAATATATGCGGCTTTGATGGAACAACACAGGTTTCCATGGGTCCAAACTTGTGAAGAAATGTTTATCATCTGGACTTAATACGATAAAAGTCACCCTTTCCAAGAAATATCTCGGGTTGACTGTTAAAGAAACTGTTAGAAGATAATGCCACATGGTGATTTTTTCTTTTCTTAAACTTCACTTAGCCGTTAATTTCAATTAAACTTTATATTATAAATAAATACCTCGACCAATTAGTTAATGGTCGATATCTGTTGTAAGAACTCTTTCTTTTTGGTTGTTAAGAATTATTTTGAAGCTGCTAGGAATTGAGAATTCCTTCTGGACCAAAGACAAATGTTTTCATTAGATGCATGTGATTGGACTTGGAGAAGAACTACTTCCTATCCTATTTCATGAATGATGTAGTAATGAATAAGAGAAATTAATTCTGTTGTCAAGTTATCTAGTGCAATGTTTTGATGTTATTTTCTTTAAATGATGAAGATAAATCATTGTGTTATTATGTGATGAATCGTTATGGTAGAGGAATTATTTTTCTTTCCATTATCTTATTACATATGTGATTTCTTCTTGATAATTAGTTTCTAAAATAGTAATTGGATGCTCACATGGTTAATGTATTAGTACTAGGCATGTGGTATAAAATCATTGTCTGCATGTTTGAGCAACAGGTTATCCCAGGCTCAGCCTCTTCCCGAGTAGTTAAAATTTAATATGGTTTGTTGTCAATTTGGTTTATACCGGATTTCAGTTCTCCTACCAGTCCCACCCAAGAGAAAATATAGAAGAGAATAGTCCGAACTGAAGGAAGAGCCTTCACAAGAAAACACAAAGCCCATCTATAAATTGGTCGAATCGCAATATATGGAGAACCATTCCATATTCGAATGTTGCATTGTCTAATTGGGCCTTGGTGGCAATTTTGGTTCCTACTATTGATTCAACGGATTTAAGACCCATAAATAGAACTATCACTAGAAGGAGGGCCTGAGAATGAATGGATGAGTATATATTTTATATAGCATTTTGAATAGCCTACAGATTCGTAATGGCCCACATGCATGGATAGTCATTCAACAGACAACCTACACAAGTTGAGTACTCTTGAAGAGGGTAAATCACCCCAGCCCGAGGAAGAACCTTTTCACCCTGAAATACCTTATGCCCTTCCTCACGAGGAAGTGAATCAATTTAGGATAATCATTAGATTCTATGCCCGACAGGTCGATGCATTGTCCTTAGCTCCCATCCTCCCTCAAAGAAAACAATAAAGAAAACCAGTGGTTATCACTCCTAACGAGGTTTTCATACACTTGGTAGAATACTTAATAGATTTTTCGATTACCTAAATCCAAGAACCTCTTGATATGATACCTGAAATGCTAGCCGATGACATCTTTGAGCCAAACAACGTTTCAGAAGAAGAAAAGTTCGACTTAGATTCTGAAGATATGAAAGGAAATAATAACCATGAGGAAGAAAGGGAAATCCCACTTCAAAACAACCAACCTTGGTTGGCCGGAGACACTGTGGCCATCCCTGGATGAGTACATAATCTTCCCCGACACCCGGAGAAGCTGCTTCCCAAGTACGACCCCAAGACTTCAGGTTTACCTGAAGATTTGATCAAGAAGTTCATAATCACGATTAGACTCATGAATGTTCAACATGAATACATGTTCTGTAGAATTTTCCCCTACACATTTGAAAATTCAGCTTCCACGTGGTATTTTAATCTGCCACTAGGATCTATAACTAGCTGGAGCAAGTTCCATAAATATTTTCTAGATACATTTTCAGATGAAACTACTATGGGAGCTATGATGGATGAGTTATTCACAACCACCATGAGTCCAAAAGAAAGGGTCAAATATTTCAATCAAATATTCATGACCATTTTGAACAAATTCTAGCCCGCGACAAAATAAACTCAAGAGTTGCAGTTCGAGTTTTATGCTAACACACTCCCAGCTTCTATTTCTATGTTTGTAAAGAGAGCCACTAACAAAACCCTAGTGGAAAAGTTTGAAGAGGCCAAGACAATATAATTCCAGATGAAAGGATGTCAAGAAGGCCATGCCTCTCTAGTAAAGGAAGAAGCCCATCCCCCTCCCAGGAGAGGACTCCTTTTGACTAGACCACCGGGAAAAATGACTGAACAAACTCTCGACAAGGGTAATGGAGATATAGAATATATACAACACATGGTTAAGAAATTATCAGATGAGATCATAGACATGAAGAGAAATGTCGGAGAGGGAAATAAAGGCCAAAGGCCCTATAAGCTATTCTTTAAAAGAAACCCGCCTTTCAAAGTAATTGAACCTCTCCCAACCAACTTAAACATTGATATAGGGAATGCCACGTCTGATTCTTTATGTACCTATCATCAGGAAAACCACTCCATAAGAGACTTCCCTCAATGGGTACATGCCACGAATTTGATGTCCAATTAGTTTCTAGATGAAGTCTCCCTGACTAAACAACCAAATAACTTGGTCATGAATATTGTTGACCAGGAAAAGATTGACCCACCACGAGATACAACCATGTTTATCTCAGATCCCAACCTGATGATTCCTTCCAACGACCTGATTGAGTCTCAGGAACAACCCGTAGAAGTTTCACTGATACAGACACGCAGTAAGGGTCCACCTAGCTCGAAATATACCGACACCACCCAGGGCTAGAAAAGTAATATAACTCCCAATCACCCAAAAACATCTTTTGCTCTCGGTAAAAAGACTGTACACATTCATACCCAGGAATTGCCCAAACTAGATTACAACATAGTCGAAGATTTGAAGAATATAAAAGCCAATATATCAGTTATGTACATACGCATGATTCCTCAGCAGAAGGACTTTTTGTTACAAGCTTTGAATTCAGTAGAAAAAATGACGGTGGGTAATGGTCCAGAAGGAAATATTTCTCCCACATATCCGGTGGGAAAACCAACTATGAACACCTATTCGGGAGATAGAAAGGAAAAGCCTTTTGTCCCACCGTTCCTCTTAACATTCAGAATTTTCAATAGAAACCTTCATAACTGTTTGGTAGATTCTGGAGCATCTTCCAATGTTATTTCCTTAAATTAAATTCCATACCTCTCAAAAGTGATAATCATGTCATACAACTAGACAGGACCCAAGTCAAGGTCATAGGAGAAATCACAGATGTGATGATTAGAATATCAATGTACCCCACATTTGTGAAAGTGATTGATATCATCATAGTAGATATCCCATAGGCATATGGGCTATTACTGAGTTGAGATTAGTCTAAAAAGATAAATGGTTACTTTAGTACAGAATGGGCACACCTTTTTCTACCACTGAAGGGATACAAGAACATTATCAAAATTGATAAGGAGAGATATCTGAAACATACAGTCACTTTCTAGAAACCCCTAACGATCCCTCATCCACAGATTTTCCCATACTGGGAAATTATTCCTACGACTCCTATTTCGGAAACTTCGCTTCTCTCTTGTCCGATGTTCCCCTCACCCAAAAATCTGAATTGATTTTTCAAGAGAAATCGTCGATACCAATAGGAGACACCCTCTTCTTTCAAAACTCTGCGCTAGAGCTTGCAGAACAAAAGGTCGAGGAGCAAGAAACTAATAAGGGAAACGAAAATAGTGATTCTCACTCACAAATTTGGACCATCTATTTCGATGGATCTAAATTGCAAGAAGGATCAGGAGCAGGGTGCATCCTCATCGATACTAAAGTTAATCGTCATTTCTTGTCCTGTAGGCTAGAGTTCGAATATACCAACAACACTATCAAAAATGAAGCTCCGGTACAAGGATTAATGAAATCCATAGATTTGAATGTCAAAGAATTGAAAGTTTTTAGAGACTCTGAAATTATTGTTAGACAAGTAAGGAATACTATACATTGCAATTCTCCTCACCTGAAGAACTATCAACAGGAGGTGCATATGTTAATAGAGAACTTTGAAGATTTCAATATAACAACGATTCCCAGAGAAAAAAATATTCTTGTTGACTCCTTGTCCACAACCACTTCCAGGATGTCACCTTTAGAGGATTATGAAGCCTCTTGATTCATTATGGAGCTACTCTACAAACAATCGGTACCTAATAAAATTTCCAATTGGAAAGTCTTTGAAGGATATGAACAGATTATAAAATTCTTAACCAACCAAGAAAATTTCAAAGATCTCGCTATTGATGATGAATAATTTCAAGAGCAACCAAAAAAAACTGATCCTCAGATAGGAAAACCTATGGATAAATCAAAGGCTCACACAATACCTAAAGGGATAGCTAATCTTGGACATATGTTTGATCTGAAAGAGCGATTTAAGAGACCTAAAAACACAAATATCGGTAGCTCTTGTCCCCTGCATGAAACTGTAAACCTTGGGACCCCAGAAAACCCAAAGAATGTGAATCTCAGTAAGACTATATCTAAGGAAGAGGGGAAATCTTACCTCAAATTATTCAAACAATACCAGGATGTCTCCACATGGTCCTATAGGGATTTGAAAACATATGATACCTACATCATTCAACACAACATCTTGTTAAGACCCGAAGTGAAACCTTTCCAATAGAAGCTCCGAAAGTATCATCCATCCCTGGAGCCTCTCTTGTATCAAGAATTAAAAAAACTTTTAGATTCCAAGATCATTTTCCAGGTTAGGCATTCCGACTGAGTAGCAAATCTTGTTCCAGTGAGGGAAAATTCGGGAGAAATCCGCATATGTGTAGATTTTAGGAAGCTCAACAGAGCTTAAAAAAAAACAATTACCCAGTCCCGCCGATGGAACAAATCCTACATACCGTTTCTGGCTTAGAGATCTTCTCTCTACTAGATGGGTTCTCAGGTTACAACCAAGTCCTAGCTTCAGAGGAAGATCGTTTAAAAACCACCTTTTGATCTAAATGGGGAACCTTCTCTTATAAACACATGCCTTTCAGGTTAATTAATGTAGAAGCGACCTTCCAAAGGGCATGAACATGGATTTCTAGGGACTAATCAATAAATGTGTGGTAGTGTATCTAGATGATGTAACAGTGTATTCAAAGAATAGAGAAGAGCACATCCAACACCTAACTCAAATTTTTGAAAGGTGTAGGAAATAGGGTATATCCTTACACCCGAAGAAAACTATATTCTACGTCGAGGAAGGTAAGTTGTTAAGTCACATTATATATCAATAAGGGATTCACATAGAACCAAAAAGGATTAAGTCTATAGCTCAACTTCCACTACCCCATAAAAAGAAAGCTATGCAGTCATTTTTTGGGCAAATCAATTTTGTGAGGAAGTTCACTCCCGACTTCGTAGAGATAATCAAACCCTTACAAAATATGATTCGCAAGGATGCCAAATTTAAGTGGGATGATGAGTGAAAGGACACCTTCAACAATATCAAAGCTGCTATATCTCGGGCCCCGGTGTTGTGAAGTCTCGAATTCAATAGAGACTTTTCCCTTTATACTTTCGCCTCCGACCACTTGTTAGCTGCAGTTTTGACCCAGAAGGATGATGACAAAAACGAATCCCCGGTGTCATTTATGAGTACTAAGCTTAAGGGAGATGATCTCAATTATTCTGCTATAGACAAATAGGCCTATGCAGTTTATAAGGAAGTAAAGCATTTAAGGTCTTACATCCTCAAGAATCACACTAAAGTGATTGTGCCACACTCTGTAGTCTGATCCTTGTTTACCCAACAAGAAATGGGGGAAATAAGAGGGAACTGGATGGTAGTAGTCCAGGAATTTGATCTAGATATAAAACCTACCAAACTAGTAAAAGGAAAAGGGTTATGCAAGATTGCAGTCGAATCCTAGGATCAAGTAAATGAAGATTTCAGATGGGAGAACGAAATGGAACTATGGTGTGGAAAAGTATCATACATATCCCTAGGACAAGACTCTTGGTATAAGGATTAAAATTATCTTCTAAATCATGGGACTTGTCCCGAAAATCTCAACCCTAGATAAAGGAGAGCTCTCAGACTAAAATCTACGCAATATCGCCTAATAAATTCGGTTCTCTTCTGGATCAATTATGATGGAGTATTATTAAGATGTCTCGAACATGAAGACGCAGAAAAAGTGCCGAAGAAACTCCGTGATGGCCCCACTGGGGGACATTTCGCAGGAAACACCATCGCTCATAAGATTCTAAGAGTCGACTATTATTGGCCCACCGTGTTCAAAGACACTCATACTTATGCTAGAAACTGTAAGTCTTGTCAAATAAGCGCTGGAAAGGAGAAGAGAGCAGCAATCCCACTCCAACCTGTGACTATCTCTAGGCGTTTTGAGAAATGGGGGTTGGATATCATAGGAGAAATTACACCCAACTCTTCAAAACTACACACGTACATTCTTACTACCACTGACTATTTCATAAAATGTGCAGAGGCCATTCCTCCGATTCATGAAAACGAGAAGGTATTAATCTAATTCATAGAAAAATAGTTGATCACGAGGTTTGGTGTCCCTTCTGTTCTGGTATTTGATAATGTGGCTTAATTTTCTTCCACCCTATTGATGGAGTTTGCTCTGGATAAAGGAATTGTAATTAAGTGCTCTGCAAATTATTATCCCTAGGGAAATGGTGTGGTAGAATCAACTAATAAAAACCTAGTAAGAATATTAAAGAATATGGTCGTGGATAACCAAATAAATTGGCATAATCTACTCCATAATGATCTATGGGCCTATAGGGTCACACCCAAAGAAGCTGTAGGAAATTCCCCATACTTTTTGGTCTATGGGAAAGAATCCATCCTCCCAAATGGGATCTATCTTCCATCTCTTCAACTATCCCAAGGTTCCAACAAATAACCTTCATCAGCCAAGCAACAAAGAATTAACACTCTACTCATGACGAAAGAAGAGAGGGAAAAGGCTAAGTCAAAATTCCTAGCTCACCAACATATAGTGAAAACATGGTTTGATAAGCATAAGGCTAAAGAAAAGATCTTTGAAAGAGGAGACTTAGTCCTGAAGTGGGATAGAGAAAATGAACCAAAAGGGAAACATTCTAAATTTCAGAATCTATGCCTTGGACCCTTCCAGGTGGCTAAGAAGATCTAGGCAGGCACTTATCAGTTGCAAAATCTGAATGGGGAACTTGATGCCCTCCTAATAAATTCCCAAGTCCTAAAACAATACTTCCAATACAACTAAAAAAACAACCCAAAAAAAAAGGAAGAAGAAGAAGAAGAAGAGAGATTCTGCTTTCAACCAGTGAATCTCCATTTGTTGAGAACTCAACACACCCTAAAAAAAAAAGGGGGTATATGACTTTTTTCTACTTTTTGGGTACCATTTAATCCTTCGCGCTGTCTGTTTTGGTATAAAACTGTCGCTCGTGCTTATCGTTTATGTTTTAATGTTTGAATTGTGTAAATTCTGCCTGGACATATGAAGAATCACCTTAATTTTAAAGGAGACTAATTTAACAATTACTTAATAAATCAACAGTCACAACGTCTCCATACGTGCTTAAGGGATTCAACATCGAGGGATGTAAGTGTGATAAGAAATGTTCCTGAAAATCAATACCTCCAAAGACCGATATTCATCAGCATCGGTGGATGAAAGTACCTCATTGTTTTGTGAAATGAGCTTCAGTAAGAATATCGCTGAAGACCGATTCATCTGACATCGGCATAAAAAATGAGAAGAGTAAGCATTTTGCAAGGAGAAGAGTGGCACCACCGATCGCCAACTCTCGAAATGATTTTGGCATCATAGATTTACAAAGATGGTAACCCACCAAGAGGATATGCTCTTAAACCTTCCCTGATCCCCGATACCATCGGCGACGGGAGTATTTACTAGGAGCACACTAATGAAAATATACACAAAGATAGTAGCCAATCTCGGATATATACACCAGAGAGAGATGACGTGATGAGATGATTATCCCTTAGATATGTTAGGTATGATGCATTTAAAGTGTTACTTGATCCGTAGATCATGAATTAGTTGTTTTTTCGTGCGCAAATCAAAAGGGACCATTTAAGCCTATCGATACAATGCACCTCCCTCTGCGCCTCCGCCGTCAACCGATTTAGAATTTGTTTGCAGAGATCCAATGACAATTTGTTTTGAATTAAGTTCATTACTCACATTAACTGATTGATACAACTAATAGGACCCCTCCCATTACATTCTTTTGAGTTATTCTTTATGAACCTATTCTGCGTGGCAAGGATTTTAGAACACACAGAAGAGCGAGGCTAACAATCCGAGGAAGGAATCCAAGGTTCAGTGAGTATTAGACAACTATATTAGCAATCATTACATGTATGTATCTTCTTGTTGTGTTTTACGTTTCATTTGTATGTGTTCCCACCCAACGCTACTCTATACACATGTTTAAAGGGCCATTTAAATTGAAGGAACAATGCCTCCGAAGAAACCCTCCACCAGGAAATCCCTAAGAGAGCCAAAGCTGCAAGAACCAGAAGCAGGAGAGGGCCCCTCCCCAGAAGTTGCAAGGCAGTTGGAATTATCTCCAAATCCGGTGCCCATCATTAAGATAGCCACCAAGAAGGACTTTGTATAGCCCCCGGCCTTCAGATACATGGAGGAGAGCATTGGAGACAAAGCAACAGTCCCTCACTCAGAAGAATTGTTCAAGAAAATCAAGAGGGAAGAACCCCTTGAGTATACCCCGCACGACGACCCTGATACAAGAAGACTCGATGATGATGTCCTCACAAATATCCGTAGGGCCTATCTACACATGGTGGAAAGTTGGACTCCATTGTTCCCTTGCATTGAGCTCCTAAAGTGGCTCATTGACCACATTGATGCACAAAAATGTTTTATTAATGACGATAATGATGAATGCGTCGGGGTTTTATTCCCTTTAGAGGTCCAGAGTTACTATAATCTCAGGGAGCTGGAAGAAAAGATGAGCACTGATTTCATTGTAAGTTTCTATGCAGCACATGACACCAACAAAATCATGGCGTCATGGTAGAGGGAAGAAAACAAATTCACGAATCGAAATGCCACCTGGTATCCGAAGGCCAATATAAGGGAACCATATATATCCTTGATGGCTCTTCTTTGCAGGTTGCATGGGGAGAAAGATTTTTCTCGGTTTTCATAGGCTTGGATGCCTCTGGTTTATACAGTGGCCATTTTAGGCATGAGCTTCAATTGGGGTGCCATCATCTCCAAATAGAGAAGTACCTGTATACGACAATCCCAAACACCAAAAGAGGGAGAAACCCTCTCCTTCTACATGGCCTCGTATCTACTGGACGCCATCTGCGCCAGGAATGTTTTTTCTGGAATGAACTTAAACTGACACTCCTCTGAACTCCCAGTCCATGTATACTTTAGCATCTTATAGGAAAATAGGTACAAAAAATCCTATTCTCTTATCTGTGACCAGTTTATTGCATGCATTCGTTCTTTGTTGTTCAAGAAAGAGTTCCCAAGGCTGTCAGATGAAGCAAAAAGGTTATATCGAAAGTAGGTCACTGATATCTAGATGAATATGAGACCTACATCAAGGTTTTTGATGCCACCGGGGCACCCCATGTTTTACCCATATATGTTCCCGATAGACTAGTGTTAGGGGAAATTTTCTATCAGACCATCCTGCAAGAATATAATGACACTTTAGTAAAAGACAAGAAGCGAGACTTCATACCTTATGGGTTTCATATTCACTTCTACATGGTCAAAGACACTACACATGATAAGAAATAAGGGCTAAGACAATTGGAATTCCAGTTCAAAATTGGTCGCTTTCACAAACACGATCCCAAGGGAATGGTCCCACAACACGCATCATAGGTATCATCCTATTGGCCTTATGCCCATGACTAGTTTGAAGATGAAATTTTCACTGAAAATGATCAAGACTGGAACAAGGTGGAGACAAGGATAGCTAACCCTCAAACAACTAGGTTCAAGGCCATGACCTGGGAAGAGAAAGTGACGTTCTTGGAGCAGATAACTCAAGAGATTCTTAGGACCCAAGAGGGAATGGTAGCATCTAAACCAGACAAAGAAATGGGTAATCCCCAAGCAAACATCGAAGCGGCAGGGGATTATCTGGAATCCCCAGTAAAAACCAGGGATTCCCCTGAAATTCAAGTTGCACTGGGGATGGGTGAACTTTTGTGGAAACAAATATAACTGCAAATGAAGTAGATGCAGGATGATTCGTACATCACCATAACACCCATGCTTCCAACTAGTATCTGAGAAGGCAACCCATCAGAGCCAAGCGGCCCCGATTCCATAAATCCGGGTAACACCAATGGGTTAGGAAACCTTGAATCCACAACATTGTCAGTCAGTTCCCTGGTGGGAAAGACAATTCAACCAGGGGAAGGTCGTGTGTCAATAGAAACACAAGCACCTAATCCCCTGATCAAGCTTATACATATATATAGTGACGACGAGATCCCGAAGCCATCTCAAGACACCTTTGTGCATGTCGAAGAGGAAAAGGGTCCTGAGAAGACTTCTTCCCCTTAGCCTGAAGTTTAAGACAAGGAGGTATCATAAGAGGAAACTGAAGCATACATTGGCCTTGACACAAAGGGGCCCAATGTATCAAAAACCGAAGTAGATCTGGAGGACAATCCTGAATCGAAGGAAGCAAAGGAAGAATCCCCGTGAGAGGGAATCGGTGGTTGAGTGGCCAATGAGAAAGTAAGTGTTGAGTTTGTACCTGACGTCTCTATTCTGCCAAATAATCAAATCCCTGATGAGAAACAAGTAGAAGCTGGACCCACGAGGCACAGTGAGGAAGTTCAAGAGCCCAATATTGAACAAATATACACCACCGATAGCCTGGGAAACACGCTCACATGGGGTGATAAGAAGATACTAGAGCCAGTAGATGAGGTAGAATATATCTATGTGATCTCCTATGATCAAAACAAAAGGCCATCGTTTAGAGGACTGCAAAGAAAATAAGGATCACGTTGGATCACTCCATCTTGGTTACTACAGAGGAGAACTTAATCAACATAGCAGACGCCTGGATGACTAAACTGACTGGCGTGGGAAAGGCCCTCTCAGATGACACCTTGAATAGATCCAAGAGATATGAAAAGGAACTAGCCTCCACACTAAAGGAGCTTGAGAAATTGCATCATCTGGTTGAATACTATAGAGGTTCCACGCATACTGTTGTGTATCTGAAAGGTGAGTTCGAAGAAGTTTACGACGCGTTCAATAAGGAAAGACACTTGTTAACCATGTATGTGGCTAAGTTCCAGAAGGACACTCTCATGGCACTCACAACATGCAAGAATATGGAGCGATGGTATGAAACGGGGTAGCAAGCGGTAGAAAGACTCAAGTACATCGAGGCAGTCCAACAGGGCCAAGACAAGGAAAAACATGACATGTAGACGGTAGGAAAAATTAGTCTTAATTGTATGAAGCGTTCAACTGAGTATTGGGATTAGATGTCTCGGGATGCACACTAAGAGATCCAAGAGAAATGGAATATATGCAAGAAACAATGGAATAAAATTAACAAAATAATGAAGGATATCAGGCTCCCCGAGTTCGGCACCCTCGACAATTTTTTTGACTTAAGCGACATAGTCAAGTTGCATGCCAAACAAGACTCGATATGGACCAAAGAGATCCCAAAGATGATCGATGCAAGGCCAGGTCAAGTGAAACGATTCACAAAACCTATGATCAGGGTCCGAACCATGCTACAACAGTTGAAATCCAGTCTCGTAAAGTACCAGGCACATGCAATAGACATCAGGGGAATATATGCGACTCTGATGGAACAACACACATTTCCATGGGCCCAAACTTGTGAAATATTGTTTATCAGTTGGACTGAATATGAGAAAAGTCACCCTTTCCAAGAAATATCTTGGGTTGACTGTTAAAGAAACTGTTAGAAGATAATGCCATGTGTTGATTTTTTTTTTCTTAAACTGCACTTAGTCGTTAATTTCAGTTAAACTTTATATTATAAATAAAGACCTCAACCATTTGGTTAATGGTCAATGGTTTTTGTATGAACTCTTTCTTTTTGGTTGTTAATAATTATTTTGAAGCTACTAGGAATTGAGAAGTCCTTCTAGAGAAAAGATGAACTATTTTCATCAGACGCATGTGATTGGACTTGTAGAAGAACTATTTCCTATCCCGTTTCATGAATGATGCAGTAATGAGTAAGAGCAATTAATTCTATTGTCAAGTTATCTGGTGGAACGTTTGATGTTCTTTGCTTTAAATGATGAAGATAAGTCATTGTGTTATTATGTGATGAATGGTTATGGTAAATGAATTATTTTTCTTTCCATTATCTTATTACATATGTGCTTTCTTCTTGATAATTCGTTTCTCAGAAAGTAATTGCATGCTCACATGGTTAATGTATTAGTACTAGGCTTGTGGTATAAAATCATTATCTTCTTGTTTGAGCAGTGGGTTATCCCAAGCTCAACCTCTTCCTCAGTAGTTAAAACTTATTCCGATTTGTTGTCAAGTTGGTTTATACTGGCTTGCATTTCTCCTACCAGTCCCACCCAAGAGAAAATACAGAAGAGAATAGTCCTAACTGAAGGAAGAGCCTTCAAAATAAAACACAAAGCCCATCAATAAATAAGTCGGATTGCAAGATCTGGAGAACCATTCCATATTCAAACGCTGCAGAGTCTATTTGGGCCTTGGTGGCAGGTTTGGTTCCTACTATTGAGTCAAGGGATTTAAGGTCCATCAACATGACACTCATACAGTAGAAATAATCTCAGAGTTACTGCATGAATACAACTACTTGTTTCTAATGACATTTTCTGGGATGAAGGGTCTAACAGGAGAACATGGAGATATGAATATCCCTTTGAATCCAAATGCTAAACCTATAATATAGAGACCTTACAGGTTGAATCCAATATTCAAGGAGAAAGTGAAGGAAAAATTTGACAAGATGTTAGAAGCTAGTGTTATAGAACCTATGGAAGAATCATAATGGATCAATCCTATGGTTGTGTAGGAAAATAAGAAGGGGGGAATCATGATCTATGTTGACTTAATGAATATGAATGATACTTGTTTACATTATCCTTTCCCTACCCCATTTACAAATAAAGTTTTGGAGAATGTAGGAGTTCAATAAGCTTATTCATTTACAGATGGATTTTCACGATATCATCAGATTAGGATAGCACCATAGGATAGACATAAGACTACATTTGAAAAATAATGGGGATCGTATTGTTGATATTATGGTAGTTGTGGGAGGTATTAACCTCCACGTGTAACCCTGACAAGAATAGAATATTTCAGGAAGAAGGAAGAAACCCTAATGCATTGGACATAACCCTAGAAGACAAGTCAACTAAAGGAAATATTTAATATTGAGTTTTTAGCCTCGATAATGAGAAGTTGGCCCAGAAAGCTAAGGAGGAGCAATATAAATATAGGATTCCAGAGCTCATTTGGACATACACATCTCGCAACTTCAGAAATTTAGTTGTGCGCAAGTCTAGAGAGTAGTTTCAGCTGCAACTACTGCAACTTGTGTTTTCAGTTTCAGTCTTGGAGTCTCTCTTGGTTATGGTTTAGAATTTCTGCTTGGTATGCTAACTCTGGAGAGTGATACACTACCTTTCTTGGCTATTAGGCCTAGGTTTTTCTTCAAAAATTATTTACTGTCAAGGTTAAGGTGCTCAGGGGTGGTTTTGGCCTATGGTTGGGTGGAAATATTGTTATATTATCTATGGCTAAAAGAGCACACCTATTATTTCTAGCAGGTTATGGGCCCACACTATATTCAGATAGTCTAACCACTGGGAGATAGATTGGGAGGATTTTCCTAGTTACAGTTGTAGTCAAAGTTTTTGCTGCAACAATGAAACCCTAACCCTCTTGTTGAGGCACATCAAGTGAAGAGATTGGCCTAGTTTATGGATACCCTAGTGTGCCCTAACCTATTGCACCTCTTGGTACTCTCAACAAGATAAGATGTCAAGTTTGATTTTTTGGTCAAAGTCAAAGGTTGGCATAAGTCAAAGAAGTCATGACCTACTCTATGAATTCATAAACAAAGTTATAACGGGATTCTAAATTTAGAGAATGGAAGACAAGGATTGATCTCATCCTTTCCAAGAATAAATTGTTGGATATCATGAAAGGAAAGATCATGGAACCACAAATTGAAGAAGGAAATGAGAAGGAACCTCAGAATGTTGAAATTATGGATAAGTTAAAGGAAAATGACATCAATTCCATGAGTATGATAGTGGTCTCTCTAAAAGACCACTTGATACCCTACATATCTCACCTTGAGTCATCTAAGAAAATGTATGATACCCTGACTAACCTCTTCTCAGTCAGAAACGTTGGACAAGTAATGAGTCTGAAGAATGAGCTTTCTGACATGAAAATGAATGATGATAATAGCATAACATCATACCTTGTGAGAATATCTTAGTTAAGAGATCAACTACAAGCTATTGAAGAAATAATTTCAGAGAAGGAACTGCTAAATATAGTACTCAATGGTCGTCCCAAGACATGGGATACATTTTTTGGTCTAGATTATTTTTGGCACGAAATGAGAGTGGAGATATAATAAATAAATGCACATAGATATCGCAGATATTCAATAATATAACATAAATGTATCAGCGATGCAACCATAAACACATATATAAAGAAATACACGATTTCTATTAATGAAAGGAATCTACAGAGACTATAAAAATACAGAGTGAAAGACTTGCTATAATGGTGGTAGCTTATCTCCGAGAAGAGATGTGACGGCTACATGAATTCACAAGAATATGATTACAATGAGGCTCTGAAGGCCTTTTTATAATAAACAAGAATGCCAAAATCTCTAGACATCCAAAAACCTAACCCAAGGAGATGAAGCTCCAAAATTCATATGGGCCCCGTTTGGGTAAGTTAGTACATCAACTTCCCGGGGTTGTAACTTTTGCATATGATCTCCATTTTAGGCGCATTATATCCCATTGGAAAGGTATCGTCGAGGAGATTCATTTTAGGTGCAATATTGAAGGAACTTCCATATTGAAAACCTATTTTCCCAAAAAACATCATTTAGGGCCTCAAAATGGCCCCGGAAGTTAAAAACTACTAAAAATAGTAAATTACCAAATTTGTCAGAAAACTGTTTTGAGCTAGTTGGAAAAGGTGGGTGGCCACCGATATCCACCTAGATCAATCCTCCCTCAGAAAGAAATGGTCTCCATTGTGTTGAGTTCCCAGGGGAGAGGAAAATACATTTGATGAATCTGAATCTTGGTGAATTGCTTGCCTTACTAGAGACATCACGCTACTCAGTTTGTGGAAGTCTATCACGAACCTGTTGAGGCTGAGGCTGTTCAAAAATTTGAGCTACATGAGAGGAAAATGTGCATAAGGAATCTTTGTGCTTTGCTGCAACCTTGTCGATATGATTTTGTTGGATAGAAGGTGCCTGGGGAGAGGTTGTAGCGGTTGCATTGTCCTTCTGTTCCCCTTTTGAACAGATTGTGAAAAAGTTGAATTTTGTAGTATGAGATACTACCTTGCGACACTTTGTAGGTGGAACAATAGTTGGAACTACCCCTCATATCTTTTAGAGATGACCCCCCAAAGTAATAATGACACTACGAGGTTGAGACTCATAAAAAACATGGCATCTCCACATATATGGTTGGCCCAAGAGAACATCACAGAAATCCAGTGGGGCACCATCACATAATACCTTATATTTGAAGGGTTGGATGTTGTATGATAATAAACACTGTTGGTTGACTTGGAGATCTCGTCCTTCGTGAAGCCACCCGATGTTGTAAGGTTGCGGGTGTGGTGTTGTCGATAATCCTAAATGTTTGATGACCTCTACTGAGATGAGGTTATTCTGGCTTCCACTATCAATAATAAAATGCAGCGGGGTCCCCTTCACCCACATATGTGAATGAAAAAGGTGCTCCCCCTCTTCAAGATCTGTTGGTTCTTCTAGTTAAATTGTTGAGATCAAGACAATAGTAGCGAGGTCTGCATCAATGATCTGTCCTTTACTGATATTTTTAGAATCAGATTCTGAATCATGGTTCGACTCCTTCTCTTTGATCTTGGCCACCAATGACTGTTTTGAGCAACATTCATCAATGTTGTGCCAGGGGATTTTATGGAAATCGCACCATTTTCCGGTGTCCTTCTTTGTCTTCCCATGACCCTTCCTTTCTTGTGGATTGGAGTGGCTTTTGGGAGACTGTTTGTCAGGGTTGTCTTTGTCATACTTTGGTTACTTTGGATTTGCAGACTCGAACTCCCATTTGTTCTGGTGCTTAAATTTATGCTCGATTTTAAAAACATATCAATAGGTATCACTGAGTGATGAGATGTCCAAAAAATCCATTTTAGTTTTTTATGTATCTATATAGAGCCCCACGGTATTTCAAAACCAAATTTCATTTGGAGTCTTTGATACCTAGCTTGGTACACTAGGTATGGAAGGTATTGGTGAACTATGGAACTTTTTGGTCCCTCTCTTGCCACAATGTGGTCCATCTCATGCATTGGTCATCATAGTTTCCAACAGGGTAATACTTTTCCTTTACCGCATCCATAAAAAAATCCCAAGTGGGCTCAGCCCCATATATTCCAGACTCCTCTATGGAACTCTCCTCCTAGTAAGTTTCCCACTAATGTTTGACATGGGGGAGAGCCTTAAGGAGTGCAAAGATGATATTTTATTTGTCGGAAAAATTGTGAACGGAGAAATAACCTTCTAACAAATTTAACCATTTATCTAGGGCATCTACATCTATCTGACCTTCAAATATAGGAATATCAAAATTGACCTGTACCTTAAAAGGCGAGGTTCCTCCAAAGTGGTCTCTTGATGAAGATGCGCCTGATGTTATCGAGAGGCGTTGAAGGATGTGGGAAAAATTCTCCATCATTTCGTCCCTCTGTCGAGTGAGAGCTTGCTCAAGCAACAGACTTATAGGATCATTTGTTCCATGATTTTTATTTTATTATGCCATGGAGGGTTTCTTGGGCATGCGAGAGTGATTTTATTTAAGAGATACAATCTAAAAATCCAACTTGACATACTCGGAACTCATCGGGGACATGCACTGAAAAATGATCAAGAGCAACCTGCTCTGATACCAGTGATCCAGATTATTTTCGACACAAAATGAGAGCGGAGATATAATAAAGAAATGCACAGAGATATTGCATATATTCAATAATATAAAATAAATGTATCAGAGATGCAACCATAAACATAGATATATAGTAATACATGATTTATATTAATGAAAAGAATGTATAGAGAGTATAAAAATACAGAGTGAAAGACTCGCTAGAATGGTGGCAGCTTATCTCTAAGAAGAGATGCGATGGCTACTCGCATTTGCAAGAAGATGATAATAATGAGGCTATGAAGGCCTTTTTACAATAAAAATGAATTCTAAAAACCCTAGACATACAAAAACCTAACCCTAGGAATTGAATCACCCAAAGTCATATGGGCCCCGTTTGGGTAAGTTAGTACATCAACTTCCCGGTGTCGTAACTTTTGCATACGATCTCCATTTTAGGCACATGATAGACCATTAGAAAGATATCATCGAGGAGATTCATTTTAGGCACAATTTCAAAGAAACTTTCATATTGAAAATTGGTTTTCCCAAAAAACATCTTTTATGGCCTCAAAATGGCCGCAAAAGTTAAACACTGCTAAAAATAGTAAATTACCAAAATTGCCAGAAAACTATTTTGAGCCAGTTGGAAAAGGTGGGTGGCCACCTATATCCACCTGGATCAATACTCCCTCCTTATGAATTAATGGTATCCATTATGTTGATTTCCCGGGGGAGAGGAAACGACGTTTGTTGAATTTTAATCTTGGTGAGTTGATTGCCTTGTTGGAGACATCACGCTGCTCAGTTTGCGAAAGTCTGTCACAGACTTGTTGAGGCTGAGGCTGTTCAACAAGTTGAGCTACATGATAAGACAATGTGTATAAGGAATATTTTTTCTTTGTTGCAACCTTCTCATCCTTCTTCTGTTGGATATAATGTTGGACAACTTAGAGGGGGGGGGGTGAATCCGTTGTTACCCTGCTTAAAAAATTATGCTTCTTTTAAACTCTTTGCTGAGACACTAAATGATGATCACAATAATGCAGGGAAATAAACAATGGCACATTCAGCATTAGTCACATATATGAGAAACACAGAGATAGATATTTCCTGAGGAAACCCATGCAGGGTAAAAACCTCTTTTTCTTTATATGATAAGTAATGGTTACAATCTTTACAGTATCATACATATGAGCACCAACTCATATTGAGGATACAACCTATGTTTTGCGAGCTGCTACTTGCTGAGAGCACCAACTCTCTGTTTTCTCTAGCACCCACTAGAAGGAAGCACCAACTCCCTGGTTTCTCTAGCACCAACTAAAAGGAAGCTCCAACTCCCTGGTTTCTCTAGCACCAACTAGAAGGAAGCACCAACTCCCTGAGTGTTTCCAGCAACAACTGGATGGAAGCACCAACTTCCAATCATACAGGCACCAACCTGTAAAACAGAGAACAAGAGTTCTCCCTTGCACCACCCTACCACCCTAGTTTCTCTGGCTGCAACCAAATGGAAGCTACAACTCCCTGTGTTCAAGCACCCACTTGAACCTCTGAGGACAAAAATCCTCCCTATCACCTCCCAACCACCCTGAAATATTAATTCTTTGTTACTGAAACTTATTACAGTGATATAATGTTCAACAATGGTTTACCAGTCTTATCACTGTTCTGTTGCATTTAATTGCTCTGTCTGCCTCATTGCCTTTATTCTCACATCACTTGCGCTGTCTGGTCTTCTACTTTTTATGCTCTATGTGCCATCTCCATTCTCTGCACAGTTCCTCTTCTGTGCTATTCAGCTGCTGCACTCTCCTCCTTCTTCACACCTGAATTACCTTTACCAACAACAATCACAACAACCTCCAACAACAACAGAAACCCATATCTTCTCTGTGCCATGGATTTATAGCTTCTGTGCACCTTGTGCATGCAGTGTTCGCAATGCCTCTGCATGCTAACTCTGCACTATTATACTCCACCTCTCAAGTGCTCTGTTTGATTATCATCATGACTCTTTAGCTTATTTGGTGGTTCGCCCCATGTGTCCAACATGACTGTATGTTATACTGAGATTCCTCAGTCTTTCTGGAAGTTTAAGACTCTTTGTCTTCTCTCAGACAGTCGAAATCTTGATCTTCATCGACCCTGATCGATGATTCATGATCTTGGTGAATCAACGGTCCTGATCTCATCGTGATCTCGCATCTCGTTGTTCCTTCATTGGAGATTTTCGTTTCTACAAGTCGCGATAGGCGAGACTCCGAGATGGAGCTCAGATCAACGGTCCACATCTTTTGATGTATTGATGGTCAGGATCATTTCGTGATCTCGCATCTCGTGAGTTTTGTGGTTATGTTTCTTTCCTTTCCAAGTCGCAAGTCGTGAAACTCCGAGATGAATCTTTATGGCGCTCTGATCTTTCGCCATGTGTCCTCTTCATCCAACAGTCCTTGATTAAATTGCGATCTCGCATCTCGTTGTTCCTTTGACTTTCTAGTCAACGAGATGACGATCTCTCACCACGTGTGATCCCCCGCGTAGATCCAATGGTCCTCCTGTGATATGGATCCGACGGTTGTCCTTCTCTCGCTACCTTGCGACCTCGTGACTTGGTGTACCCAATGTTTGGACTCTCAACCTGTGAACTCGCAAGTTCGCGAGATCTCTCGATCTCTCACCCCCTGCCCCCCCAGATGGACGGCTATAAATCTCTCGCCACTTTTCCGCCTCGCGACTTTGAACACCCAATACTTGGGCCTTTATCCTGTGAACCCCTGAGTTCATGAGATCTCTCCGATCTCTGCCACACATCCTTCCCAGATGGACGGTCCTGATATTCTCGCCACTTCGCCGCCTCGCGTCCTCGTGCCTCGTGACTTTGAACACCCAATACTTGGGCCTTTATCCTGCGAGCCTCCAAGTTCGCGAGATCTCTCCGATCTCTGCCATGCATCCTTCATAGATGGACGGTCCTGATCTTCTCGCCACTTCGCTTCTTCGCGACCTCGTGCCTTGCGACCTTTAACACCAAATCCTCGACTCTTCCACTCACGAGCTTCCGAGTTAGCTCAAATATAACGCCTGAGATATATCCTTCTCTTCAATGCACACTCTTCTTGTTTTTATTCAAATCTGATGGCCCTCATACTGTCAGGAATTTTGGATGGGATCCAACGATCAACGACGCTTCTCGTCCAAGTTTACACATCCTTCTTACTTGGAATAATTTCGACTCTGCACTAATTCCTCCTGAGCCTACGTTGTTCCTGTTTGTCCATCGATGCACATTCTGATCCTGCCATCTTCACTGTTGTACTTGCCATCAATGACAAGCATACGTTATCTATTAAACATTTGCGAACAATATCCCCCTTTGGCATTGATGGCAACTAAGGCACTCGAATTCTTTTCTCCCCCTTTGACATCAATGTCAAAGAAGAGACATGCTCCCCCTCAGCTATTGCAATAAATTTAGGAGGCATTAGATAATCAAACAATACAAATCTCCCCCTAAAAAGATGGACTCTTTTAGGTATGAAACGAAATGACACCCAGCTTATGTCTGAGATATTCAAACGGTGTCTTGGCAAGGGGCTTAGTAAATATGTCTGCAATTTGTTCTGTAGTGGGAATGTAATGGACCTGAACAATATAATTGGTGACCTTCTCTCTCAGAAAATGATATTTTATGGGAATATGTTTTGTCTTGGAGTGGAGGACAGGATTTTTAGACACACTAATGGCACTTGTGTTATCACAATGAATTG
>JZKD02S1672659.1:2950906-2962514 GCA_000966675.3 Picea glauca
CCATGGATTCAGTATTGATGACAAATCTAAGTTGTTAAGGTATCTGTTATCCCAAGTCAGCATTAGGCTAAGAAATTACTGCTTCAGTTTACTTAAATAAAACGTTTATTAAGTTGCTTATAAAATAGAGGAGGCACAAAAATATATTGAACCGTTACAGTGTCACGTAGAAAACGGATCTGAGCCGTTAGATCCCAGGCGGATACCCGACAGACATTAGATCTCAGGGAAGGTGCGAGGGATTTAAACCCTTCGACACCAGCAAGTCCAGGCATCATCGGGATATTGGACTTCGGCGTTTGTAGAGGCATGAGTCCCATACCCTTTGAAATCGCGAATAGCGATTTCCCGATTCAATCAGGACCGTTGATCGATCGAAGGGACACGTGGCACAGGACCTCAGGATTTCGGGGGTTCGACACTCGGGAATTCCCGGTGCAAGGGCTTAACGACAAAGGAACTCGCAACTCCCGAATCCCGATAGCGGGAGGTGACACCACCAGTACGAACCCACGTACCTCAGGATATCAGAGTTCGGGACTTGGAAGGTCCTGTGCATGGTGCAACAGGGCTCGCGAACTCCCGACCGACGATTTCCCGATTTCCACAAGTATGTGGGTCCAAGCCATTAAACACCGCGAGTAGCGAAATCCCGACGGAAAAAGTTCCGAAGGCCGGCGATGGTTATTGTCTCAGCTAGGAATTAATTTGATTATGATTAAAAATGATGTTTTGAATTTTTAGGTTGTTACACTCCCTGGTTTCTCTAGCACCAACTAGAAGGAAGCACCAACTCCCTGAGTGTTTCCAGCACCAACTAGATGGAAGCACCAACTTCCAATCATACAGGCACCAACCTGTAAAACAGAAAACAAGAGTTCTCCCTTGCAGCACCCTGCCACCCTAGTTTCTCTGGCTGCAACCAGATGGAAGCTACAACTCCATGTGTTCAAGCACCCACTTGAACCTCCGAGGACAACAATCCTCCCTAGAACCTCCCAACCACCCTGAAATATTAATTCTTTGTTACTCAAACTTATTACAGTGATATAATGTTCAACAATGGCTTACCAGTCTTATCACTATTCTGCTTCATTTCGTTGCTCTATCTACCTCATTGCCTTTTTGCTCACATCACTTTCGTTATCTGGTCTTATTCTTTTTATGCTCTGTGTGCCATCTCCATTCTCTTCACAGTTCCTCTTCTGTGCTATTCAGGTGCTGCACTCTCCTCCTTCTTCACACCTGAATTACCTTTACCAACAACAATCAAAACAACCTCCAACAACAACAACAACCCATCTCTTCTTTGTGCCATGGATTTGTAGCTTCTGTGCACCTTGTGCATGTAGTGTTCGCAATGCCTCTGCATGCTGACTCTGCACCATTATCCTCCACCTCTCGAGTGCTCTGTCTGATTATCATCGTGACTCTTTAGCTTCTCTGGTGGTTCGCCCCATGTGTCCAGCATCACTGTATGTTATACTGAGATTCCTCAGTCTCTCTGGCAGTTTAAGACTCTTCATCTTCTCTGAGACAGTCGAACTCTTGATATTCATCGACCCTGATCGACGGTTCATGATCTTGGTGAATCAACGGTCCTGATCTCATCGTGATCTCGCATCTCGCTGTTCCTTCATTGGAGATTTTCGTTTCTCCAAGTCGCGATAGGTGAGACTCTGAGATGGAGCTCAGATCAACGGTCCACATCTTTTGATGTATTGATGGTCAGGATCATTTCGTGATCTCGCATCTCGTGAGTTTGGTGGTTATGTTTCTTGCCTTTCCAAGTCGCGAGTCGCGAAACTCCGAGATGAAGCTTTATGGTGCTCTGATCTTTCGCCACACATCCTCTTCATCCAACGGTCCTTGATTAAATCACGATCTCGCATCTCGCTGTTCCTTTGACTTTCCAGTCAGCGAGATGATGATATCTCGCCACGTGTGATCCCCCGCGTAGATCCAACGGTCCTCCTGTGATCCGGATCCGATGACTATCCTTCTCGCGCTACCTCGCGACTTGGTGTACCCAATGTTTGGACTCTCAACCTGCGAACTCCCGAGTTCGTGAGATATCTCGATCTCTCGCCACCTTCCCCCTAGATGGACAACTATAAATCTCTCGCCACTTCATCGCCTCGCGTCCTCACGCCTTGCGACTTTCAACACCCAATACTTGGGCCTTTATCCTGCGAACCCCCAAGTTCATGAGATCTCTTTGATCTCTGCCACGCGTCCTTCCCAGATGGATGGTCCTGATCTTCTCGCCACTTCGTCGCCTCGCGTCCTCACGCCTCGCGACTTTGAACACCCAATACTTGGGCCTTTATCCTACGAGCCCCCGAGTTCACGAGATCTCTCCGATCTCTGCCACGCATCCTTCACAGATGGACGGTCCTGATCTTCTAGCCACTTCGCGACCTCGCACCTCGCGACCTCGTGCCTCACGACCTTTAACACCAAATCCTCGGCTCTTCCACTCACGAGCTTCTGAGTTCGCTCAGATCTAACGCCTGAGATCTATCCTTCTCTTCAACATGTGCTCTTCTTGTTTTTATTCATATCTGATGGCCCTCATGCTGTCGGGAATGTTGGATGGGATCCAACGATCAGCGATGCTTCTCCTCCAAGTTTACACATTCTTCTTACTTGGAATAATTTCGACTCTGCACTAATTCCTCCTGAGCCTACGTTGTTCCTGTTTTTCCATCGATGCACATTCTAATCCTGCCATATTCACTGTTGTACTTACCATCAATGACAAGCATACGCTATCTTTTAAACATTTGCCAACATATAAGGTGCCTGGGGCGAGGCTGTAGTGTTTGTAGTGTCCTTCTATTCCTCTTTTGAACAGATTGTGAAGCTAAATTTTGCGGTATGAGATACTACCTTGCGACACTTTTTAGGTGTAACAATAGTTGGAAATACCTCTCGTATTCTGTAGAGATGACCTCCCAAAGTAACAATGACACTATGGGGTCAAGACTCATAAACAACATGGAATCTCCACATATATGGTTTTCCCAAGAGAACATCACATACATCCAGTGGGGAAACATCACATAATACCTCATCCTTGAAGGGTTGGATGATGTATGACAATCGACACTGTTGGATGACATGGAGATCTCATCCTTGGCGAAGCCATCGGATGTTGTAAGGTTGTGGGTGTAGTTTTTTCAACAATCCCAATTGTTTGACCACCTCTGCTGAGATGAGGTTCTTCTGTCTTCTGCTATCAACAATAAAATGCAGCAGGGTCCCCTTCACCCACTTCTGTGAATGAAAAAGGCGCTCCCCCTCTTCAGGATTTGTTGGTTCTTCTGGTTGAATTGTTGTGGTCGCGACAATAGCAGTGGGGTCTGCGTCAATGATCTGTCCTTTACCATATTTTCATAATCAAATTTTGAATTAGGGTTTGGATCCTTGTCTTTGATCTCAGCCACCAAAGACAGTTTTGATCGAAATTCATCGGTGTTGTGCCAGGGGATTTTATGGAAATCGCACCATTTTCCAGTGTCCTTCTTTATCTTCCCATGACCCTTATTTTCCTATGGCTTGGAATGGTTTTCGGGAGACTGGTTGTTAGGGTTGTTTTTGTCATACCTTGGTTGTTGTGGATTTGTAGACCCGAACTCCCATTTGTTCTGGTGCTTAAATTTCGGCTCAATTTTAACAACATATCGATAGGCAGCACCGAGTGATGAGATGTCCGGAAAATTGATTTCAATTTGGATGTATCTGTGTAGAGCCCCAGGGTAATTCATAACCAAATTTCATTCAGAGTCTTTGATACCCAGCATGGTGCACAAGGTATATAAGTTATTTGTGAACTCAGGAACTGCTTGGCCCCTCTCTTGTCATAGTGTGGTCCATCTCATGTACTAGTCCTCATAGTTGCTAACAGGGTAATATTGTTCCTTTGCTGCATCCACAAAAAAATCCCAAATGGACTCTGCCCCATATATTCCAGACTCCTCTGTGGAACTCTTCTCCCAATTAGTTTTCCACCAATGTTTGACATGGGGGAGAGCCTTAAGGAGCGCGAAGATGATCTTCTCTCTGTCGAAAAAATTGTGAATAGAGAAATAACCTTCTAACAAATTTAACCATTTATCTAGGGCATTCGCATCTATCTAACCTTCAAATATAGGAATATAAAAATTGACATGTACCTTAAAAGGAGAGGTGCCTCCAAAGTGGCCTCTTGATGAAGATGCACCCGATGCTATTGGGAGGCATTGAAGGATGTGGGAAAAATTCTCCATCATTCGTCCCTTTGTCGTGTGAGAGCTTACTCAACCAACAGACTTATAGGATCGTCTTCTCCATTGTTTTTCTTTTATTACACCATGGAGGGTTTCTTGGGCATGCGAGAGAGATTGTATTCAAGAGAGACAAGATCGAGACCCAAATTTCTATACTCAGACCTTGTCAGGGACATGCACTGAAAAACAATCAAGAGTAGCTTGCTCTGATACCACTGATCCGGATTATTTTCAACATGAAATGAGAGCGAAGATATAATAAAAAAATTCACAAAGATATCGCAGATATTCAATAATATAACATAAGTGTATCAGATATGCAACCATAAACATAGATATACAGTAATACATGATCTCTATTAATGAAAAGAATGTACAGAGACTATAAAAATACAGAGTGAAAGTCTTGCTAGAATGGTGGTAGCTTATCTCTGAGAAGAGATGTGACAGCTACTCGCATTTGTAAGAAGATGATTACAATGAGGATTTGAAGGCCTTTTTAAAATAAACAGGAATTCTGAAAACCCTAGACATCCAAAACCCTAACCCTAGGAGATGAAGCACCAAAAGTCATGTGGGTCCTGTTTGGGTAAGTTAGTACATCAACTTCCTAGGTTCGTAACTTTTGCATACAATCTCCATTTTAGGTGCATGATAGCCCATTGGAAAGGTATCGTCGAGGAGATTCCTTTTAGGTGAAATATATAAGGAACTTCCATATTGAAAACCCTTTTTTCACAAAAAAAAAAATTTAGGAACTCAAAATCGCCTTGGAAGTTAAAAAATGCTAAAAATAGTAAATTACCAAAATTGCCAGAAAACTATTTTGAGCAAGTTGGAAAAGGTGGGTGGCCACCAATATCCACCTGGATCAATCTATCCTCCTTAGGAAGAAATGGTATCCATTGGTTTGAGTGCCCGAGGGAGAGGAAAATGCATTTGTTGAATCCGAATCTTGGTGAGTTGCTTGCCTTGTTGGAGACGTCGCATTGCTCAGTTTCTGGAAGTCTGTCACGAATCTATTGAGAATCCGACAGTTCAACAAGTCGAGCTACATGAGAGGACATTGTGCATAAGGAATATTTGTGCTTTGTTGCAACCTTGTCAATCTCCTTATGTTGGATAGAATGTGCCTGGGGCATCCGCATCTATCTGACCTTCAAATATAGGAATATCAAAATTGACTTGTACCTTAAAAGGCGAGGTGCCTCCAAAGAGGTTGCTTGATGAATATGTGCCTAATGTTATCGAGAGGCATTGAAGGATTTGGGAAAAATTCTCCATCATTTCATCCCTCTGTCGAGTGAGAGCTTGGTCAAGCAACAGACTTATATGATCGTCGACTCCATCATTTTTCTTTTATTTTGACATGGAGGGTTTCTTGGGCATGCGAGAGTGATTGTCTTCAATAGAGACAAGCTAGAAATCCAACTTTCTATACTTAGACCTCGTTGGGGACATTCACTCAAAAAAAATCAAGAGCAACCTACTCTGATACCACCGATCCAAATTATTTTTGGCATGAAATCAGAGCGGAGATATAATAAATAAATGCATAGAGATATCCCAGATATTCAATAATATAACATAAATGTATCATAGATGCAACCATAAACACAAATATACATTAATACACGATTTCTATTAATAAAAGGAATGCACAGAGACTATAAAAATACAGAGTGAAAGACTCGCTAGAATGGTGGCAACTTATCTCTGAGAAGAGATTCGATGGTTACTCGCGTTCGAAATGAGATGATTACAATGAGGCTCTAAAGGATTTTTTACAATAAACAAGAATTCCAAAAACCCTATACATCTAAAAACCTAATCCTAGGAGATGAAGTGCCAAAATTCATATGGGCCCCGTTTGGGTAAGTTAGTACATCAACTTCTCGAGGTCGTAATTTTTGCATACAATCTCTGTTTTAGGCGCATGATAGCCCATTGGAAAGGTATCATTGAGGAGACTCAATTTAGGCACAATATAGAAGGAAATTTCATATTGAAAACCTATTTTCCTAAAAAAACATCGTTTATGGCCTCAAAATGGCCCCAAAAGTTAAAAATTGTTAAAAATAGTAAATTACCAAAATTGCCAGCAAACTGTTTTGAGACAGTTGGAAAAGGTGGGTGGCCACCTATATCCACCTGGATCAATCCTCCCTCCTTAGGAAGAAATGGTCTCCATTGATTTGAGTGCTCAGGGGAGAGGAAAATACGTTTGTTGAATCTAAATCTTGGTGAGTTGCTTGCCTTGCTGGAGACGACGTGCTGCTTAGTTTGTGGAATTCTGTCACGAACCTGTTGAGGCTAAGGATGTTAAACAAGTTGAGCTACATGAGAGGAAAATGTGAATAAGAAATCTTTGCGCTTTGCTGCAACCTTGTCGACCTTCTTCTATTTGATAGAAGGTGCCTGGGGCGAGGCTGTAGTGTTTGCAGTGTCCTTCTGTTCCCCTTTTGAACAGATTGTGAAGAAGCTGAATTTTGCGATATGAGATACTACCTTGTTACACTTTTTAGGTGGAAAAATAGCTGGAACTACCTCTTTTATTCTGTAGAGTTGACCCCCCAAAGAAACAATGACACTATGGGGTCGAGACTCATAAACATTATGGAATCTCCACATATATGGTTGGCCCAAGAGAACATCATAGACATCCAGTGGGGCAACATCACATAATACCTCATCCTTGAAGGGTTGGATGTTGTATGACAATCGACACTGTTGGATGACATGGATATCTCGTCCTTGGCGAAGCCACCCAATGTTGTAAGGTTGCAGGTGTGGTATTGTCGACAATCCCAATTGTTTGACCACCTCTGCTGAGATGAGGTTCTTCTGGCTTATGCTATCAACAATAAAATGTAACAGGGTCCCCTTCACCCACATCTATGAATGAAAAAGGTGCCCCCTCTTAAGGATCTGTTGGTTCTTCTGGTTGAATTGTTGTGGTTGCAACAATAACAGTGGGGTCTACGTCAATGATCTGTCCTTTACCGATATTTTCATAATTAGATTCTGAATTAGGGTTTGGGTCCTTGTCTTTGATCTGGGACACCAATGACTATTTTGAACGACATTCATCGGTGTTGTTCCAGGGTTTTTTTTGGAAATCGCACCATTTTCTGATGTCCTTCTTTGTCTTCCCGTGACCCTTTTTTTCCTATGGCTTGGACTGGTTTCAGGAGACTGTTTTTTAGGGTTGTTTTTGTCATACTTTGGTTGTTGTGGATTTGCAGACCCAAACTCCCGTTTTTTCCGGTGCTTAAATTTCTGCTCAATTTTAACAACATATTGATAGGCAACACCAAGTGATGAGATGTCCAGAAAATCCATTTCAGTTTGGATGTATCTTTGTAGAGCCCCACGGTATTTCATAACCAAATTTTGTTCGGAGTCTTTGATACCCAGCTTGTTGCACAAGGTATAGAAGGTATTGATGAACTCAGGAACTACTTGGCTCCTCTCTTTCCATAGTGTGTTCCATCTCATGTACTGGTCCTCATAGTTTCCAACAAGGTAATATTGTTCCTTTACTGCATCCACAAAAAAATCCCAAACGGGCTCCGCCCCATATATTCCAGACTCATATGTGGAACTTTTCTCCCAATAATTTTCCCACCAATGTTTGACACGAGGGAGAGCCTTAAGAAGCATGAATATTGTCTTTTCTCTGTCGAAAAAATTCTGAACAAAGAAATAACCTTCTAACAGATTTAACCATTTATCTAGGGCATTTGCATCTATCTGACCTTCAAATATAGGAATATAAAAATTGACCTGTACTTTAAAAGGCGAGGTGCATCCAAAGTGGCCTCTTGATGAAGATGTGTCAGATTCTATCGGGAGGCATTGAAGGATGTAGGAAAAATTCTCCATCATTTCGTCCCTCTGTCGCGTGAGAGCTTGCTCAAGCAACAAACTTATAGGATCGTCTTCTCCATAATTTTTCTTTTCTTCCGCCATAGAGGGTTTCTTGGGTGTGCAAGAGCGATTGTATTTAAGAGAGACAAGATCGAGTTCCAAATTTCTATACTCGGACCTTATCGGTGACATGCACTGAAAAATGATCAAGAGCAACTTGCTCTGATACAACTGATCCAGATTATTTTCAGCACGAAATGAGAGCGGATATATAACAATTAAATTCACAGAGATATCGTAGATATTAAATAATATAACAAAAATGTATCAGAGTTTCAACCATAAACACAGATATACAATAATACACGATTTCTATTAATGAAAAGAATGTACAAAGACTGTAAAAATATAGAGTGAAAGACTTGCTAGAATGGTGGTAGCTTATCTCTGAGAAAAGATGTGACGGCTACTCACATTCGCAAGAAGATGATTAAAATGAGGATATGAAGGCCTTTTTACAATAAACAGGAATTCCAAAAACCCTAGACATCCAAAACCCTAACCCTAGGAGATGAAGCGCCAAAAGTCACGTGGGCCTTGATTAGGTAAGTTAGTACATCAACTTCCCGGGGTCGTAACTTTTGCATACGATCTCTGTTTTAGGTGCATGATAGCCCGTTGGAAAGGTATCATCGAGGAGATTAGTTTTAGGTTAAATATATAAGGAAATTCCATATTTAAAACCTATTTTTATCAAAAAAAACATATTTTAGGGCCCCAAAATCGCCCTGGAAGTTAAAAAATGCTAAAAATAGTAAATTACCAAAATTTCCAGAAAATTGTTTTAAGCCAGTTGGAAAAGGTGGGTGGCCACTGATATACACCTAGATCAATACACCCTCCTTAGGAAGCAATGGTGTCCATTGTGTTGAGTGCCCGGGGGAGAGGAAAAGATGTTTGCTCAATCTGAATCTTGGTGAGTTGCTTGCCTTGCTGGAGACATCGCGTTTCTCAGTTTGTGGAAGTCTGTCATGAACCTGTTGAGAATCAGGTTCTTCAACAAATCGAGCTACATGAGAGGACAATGTGCGTAAGGAATCTTTGCAGTTTCTTGCAACCCTATCAACCTGCTTCTGTTGGATAGAAGCTACCTAGGGCGAGGCTGTAGTGGTTGCAGTGTCCTTCTATTACCCTTTTGAACAGATTGTGAAGAAGATGAATTTTGCAGCATGAGATACTACCTTGCGACACTTTTTAGGTGGAACAATAGTTGGAACTACCTTTCGTATTCTGTAGAGATGAATCCCCAAAGTAACAATGACACTACGGGGTCAAGACTCATAAACAACATGGTGTCTCCACATATATGGTTGGCCCAAGAGAACATCACATACATCCAATGGGGAAACATCACATAATACATCATCCTTAAAGGGTTGGATTCCGTATGACAATTGACACTAATGGATGACATGGATATCTCGTCCTTAGTGAAGCCACCCGATGTTGTAAGGTTGTGGGTGTGGGATTGTCGACAATCCCAACTGTTTGACCACCTCTGCTAAGATGAGGTTGTTATGGCTTCTGCTATCAACAATAACATGAAACAGGGTCCCCTTCACCCACATCTGTGAATGAAAAAGGCTCTCCCCCTCTTCAGGATCTATTGGTTCTTCTGGTTGAATTGTTGGAGTCGTGACAATAGCAGTAGGGTCTACATCAATGATCTGTCCTTTACCAATATTTTTGGAATCAGATTCTGAATCAGGGTTCGGCTCCTTGTCTTTGATCTGAGCCACCAATGGCTATTTTGAGAGACATTCATCAGTGTTGTTCTAGGGTATTTTTTGGAAATCACACCATTTTCTGGTGTCCTTCTTTGTCTTAGGGTTGTCTTTGTCATACTTTGGTTATTGCGGATTTGCAGACCCAAACTCCTGCTTGTTCTGGCACTTAAATTTCTGCTCGATTTAAAAAAAATATCGATAGGAAGCACCGAGTGATGAGATGTCCATAAAATCCATTTCAGTTTGGGTGTATTCATGTAGAGCCCCATGGTATTTCAGAACCAAATTTCGTTCAGAGTCTTTGATACCCAGCTTGGTGCACAAGGTATGGAAGGTATTGGTGAAATCCAGAACTGCTTGGCCCATCTCTTGCTGCAGTGTGGTCCATCTCATGTACTGGTCCTCATATTTGCCAACAGGGTAATACTGTTCCTTTACCGCAGCCACAAAAAAATCCCAAGTGGGCTCGGCCCCATATATTCCAGACTCCTCTTTGGAGCTCTGCTCCGAGTAAGTTTCCCAACAATGTTGGACATGGGGGAGAGCCTTAAGGAGTGTGAAGATGATCTTTTCTCCGTCGAAAAAATTGTGAACAAAGAAATAACCTTCTAATAGATTTAACCATTTATCTAAGGAATCCACATCTATCTGACCTTCAAATATAGGAATATAAAAATTGAACTGTACCTTAAAAGGTGAGGTTCCTCCAAAGTGGCCACTTGATGAAGATGTGCCCAATACTATGGGGAGGCATTGAAGGATGTGGGAAAAATTCTCCATCATTTCATCCCTCTATCATGTGAGAGCTTGCTCAAGCAATAGATTTATAGGATCATCTACTCCATCATTTTTCTTTTCTTCCACCATGGAAGGTTTCTTGGGCATGCGAGAGAGATTTTCTTCAAGAGAGAAAAGATCGATACCCAACTTTATATACTCATACCTCATTGGGGACATGCACTAAAAAATGATCAAGAGAAGCCTACTCTGATACTACTGATCCATATTATTTTCGGCATGAAATGAGAGCGGAGATATAATAAAGAAATGCATAAAGATATCGCAAATATTCAATAATATAACATAAATGTATCAAAGTTGTTAGCACAAATTCTAGTATGGGTTGTTTTCTCTCCTAATTCAAGACCATGGCACAAAAGGCGAAGAGGTGGGCTAAAAACCCACTAAAGGGCGATTATTCGTAGCCTATGCTAGAAGTGCTCGAGTGCATATCTCAGAAAATATCGTCCTAGGTTCAAAGTCAAGCGAGCAGGAAAAGATCTATTTTCAACAACCAGGATTCATCAAGGAATCAGATCGATGATCAACGGGAATTCATGATTAGCAATGTTGCACAAGGATTAGTGTTGAGGACATCACCTTTGTCGCAGAAGTGATCGGGGTCTTCCATTTCAGCAAACACAGGCGACATGCGATCGAGCTTCGTCGTGTTTCAGTTACCAGGACTTCGAGAGAAAAGGAGCAAGAACTCCCGATGGGCGAATTCTTGAAAGAGTCTGGTCCATTGATCATGGAACAATCTCAGCCATCCATCAGGGATGACTCTTGACGCATAAATCTAAGGAGCGGGCAGATCTGAGCAACCAGGATCTGCACGCCCAGATCTACGACCAAGGTTCCATTCCAGACCCCCTTCATCATTCTACCTTTAACAAAGGG
>JZKD02S1672659.1:2962540-3003796 GCA_000966675.3 Picea glauca
TCTGGAATTGAGTGCACATCTCTCAACAGCCTGGATTTGGGAGCCTAGATCTATGGTCAAGGTCGGATTCTGGACCCCCTTTTCTTATCTACCTTTAATAGGGGGGGGGGTCTAGAATTGGCAGCTTAAAGTGGGCCCCCCCTTGTCAAATCTTTGATTTTCCTCCATCATCCAACTTCAGCCATGTGTCTTCCACTCAGTGCCATCCTGGCCCATCACTTTCCTCCTTTCCTCTCTCCCACCTTTCACCTCCTGCCAGGTGTTCCTCCTCGCATTCTTCCCTCGGTTGCCACTTCCCCCATGTCATATTCCTCTTCCCTTTTTTCCCTCTCATCCTCCACCTGTATGGTCATCCCTACTCTTCCTCCACCTTGCCTCTCTCACCCACCTGTACCCCGCACTCCATGCCACTTCCACCTGTTTCCTATCCATACCCCATGGCATTTCTCATCTGGTGTTGCAACACCACCTCATCCTCCTCGCCAGGGTCTCATCCACGTTTGCCTACTGGGTCTCCTTGTAGCAGTCTAGCAAAGGAGAAAAAACCAAAGAAAGGTTGCCATGTTGTCCGAATGAAAAGTTGACTGGGGCTATTCCCAATCCCAAGGAAGAAGTTATTGAGGTGGTTGGTGGTGGTTAGACATCATCTCCACCATAAATGGAAAGCCCAGAAAAGGACCCGAGACATGTCAATTTTTCTGTGGGGTGACAGGAGTCCGATTGCGTCTAACATAAGCACACACCCATCCAGAGACTACAGGTGCAGTCTTCTAGCAAAGATGCAGATGTAATGTTTTTAATGATAAGTCTCATTTTTGCTGCAGTTTTTGGCTTTGGGTATATGTAGGCAATTTTTCCACTTTTGTAGAGGATCGATGGTAGAGAAAAGCTCCCAACTGTAAAGATTTAACAAAGCCTCTGGTTCTTTGGTTATAGAATGATATTTTGAGATTTCTTGTTTAATGGTGGCCAACCTCCTCCTTTCCTTTTTCCTCTAAATATGAAAGCCTGGGTATGGATGATCCAGTAGGGTGTTGTCGTAGCTATATGATTCATGTTTGATTGTATTAGTTCTGCAATGTTTGAGGTTTACTTTAAAGTTTCTCTGGTATGAGAGGATCTCATATCTGATACGTTTCCCCTTTATTTCCCTCCACTTACTCACCATATGAAAAATTTACTGGCTTAAGTTATATCAAGACCTCGCATGTCCTTGTTGTTCCAACCCAGTTTTCTGAGTGAGCGATATTGTTCTTAGTTTACTTCCATTTGATCACCCCCTTTTTAACAAATCATGACATAAACTGATGGGCCTCATACTTACTCCTAGTGCAATTCAGGAGTGACTTGTGACGCTAACAAAATTTTCAACCATAAACATAGATTTACAATAATACACGATTTCTATTAATGAAAGGAATGTACAAAGACTGTAAAAATACAGAGTGAAAGACTCCCTAGAATGGTGGCAACTTATCTTTGAGAAGAGTTGTGACAGCTACTTGAATTCGCAAGAAGATGATTACAATGAGGTTCTAAAGGCCTTTTTACAATAAAAAGGAATGAAAAAAACCCTAGACATCCAAAAACCTGACCCTAGGAGATGAATTTCCAAAAGTCATGTGGGCCCCATTTGGGTAAGTTAGTACATCAACTTCTCGGGGTCGTAAATTTTGCTTACGATCTTCGTTTTAGGCGCATGATAGATCATTGGAAAGGTATCGTCGAGGAGATTCATTTTAGGTTAAATATATAAGGAAATTGGATATTGAAAACCTGTTTTCCCAAAAAAACATCGTTAAGGCCTCAAAATGGCCCCATAAGTTAAAAATTGCTAAAAATAGTAAATTACCAAAATTGCCAGAAAACTGTTTTGAGCCGGTTGGAAAAGGTGGGTCACCACTAATATCCTCCTAGATCATTTTCCGCAAGAATGAACACAAGAAAGAAGTATCCCACGTTTGAATAACTTTGGAATTGAGTGCACATCTCTCAACAGCCTGGATTTGGGAGCCTGGATCTATGGTCAAGGTTGGATTCTGGACCCCCTTTGCTTATCTACCTTTAATAGGGGGGGGGTCTAGAATTGGCAGCTTAAAGTGGGCCCCCCCTTGTCAAATATTTGATTTTCCTCCATCGTCCAACTTCAGCCATGTGTCTTCCACTCAGTGCCATCCTGGCCCATCTCTTTCCTCCTTTCCTCTCTCCCACCTTTCGCCTCCTGCCAGGTGTTCCTCCTCGCATTCTTCCCTCGGTTTCCACTTCCGCCATGTCATATTCCTCTTCCCTTTTTTCCCTCTCATCCTCCACCTGTATGGTCGTCCCTACTCTTCCTCCACCTTACCTCTCTCACCCACCTGTACCCCGCGCTCCATGCCACTTCCACCTGTTTCCTATCCATACCCCATGGCATTTCTCATCTGGTGTCACAACACCACCTCATCCTCCTCGCCAGGGTCTCATCCACGTTTGCCTACTGGGTCTCATTGTAGCAGTCTAGCAAAGGAGCAAAAACCAAAGAAAGTTTGCCATGTTGTCCGAATGAAAAGTTGACTGGGGCTATTCCCATTCCCAAGGAAGAAGTTATTGAGGTGGTTGGTGGTGGTTAGACATCATCTCCACCATAAATGGAAAGCCCAGAAAAGGACCCGAGACATGTCAATTTTTCTGTGGGGTGCCAGGAGTCCGATTGTGTCTAACATAAGCACACACCCATCCAGAGACTACAGGTGCAGTCCACTAGCAAAGATGCAGATGTAATGTTTTTAATGATAAGTCTTATTTTTGCTGCAGATTTTGGATTTGGGTATATGTAGGCAATTTTTCCATTTTTGTAGAGGATCGATGGTAGAGCAAATCTCCCGACTGTAAAGCTTTAACAAAGCCTCTGGTTCTTTGGTTATAGAATGATATTTTGAGATTTCTTGTTTAATGGCGGCCAACCTCCTCCTTTCCTTTTTCCTCTAAATATGAAAGCCTGGGTATGGATGATCCAGTAGGGTGTTGTCGTAGCTATATGATTCATGTTTGATTGTATTAGTTCTGCAATGTTTGAGGTTTACTTTGAAGTTTTTCTGGTATGAGAGGATCTCATATCTGAGACTTTTCCCCTTTATTTCCCTCCACTTACTCACCATATGAAAAATTTACTAGCTTAAGTTATATCAAGACCTCGCATGTCCTTGATGTTCCAACCCAGTTTTCTGAGTGAGCGATATTGTTCTTAGTTTACTTCCATTCGATCACCCCCTTTTTAACAAATCATGACATAAACTGATGGGCCTCATGCTTACTCCTAGTGCAATTCAGGAGTGACTTGTGACGCTAACAAAATTTTCAACCATAAACACAGATTTACAATAATACATGATTTCTATTAATGAAAGGAATGTACAAAGACTGTAAAAATACAGAGTGAAAGACTCCCTAGAATGGTGGCAACTTATCTCTGAGAAGAGTTGTGACGGCTACTTGCATTCGCAAGAAGATGATTAAAATGAGGTTCTAAAGGCCTTTTTACAATAAAAAGGAATGAAAAAAACCCTAGACATCCAAAAACCTAACCCTAGGAGATGAAGTTCCAAAAGTCATGTGGGCCCCATTTGGGTAAGTTAGTACATCAACTTCTCGGGGTCGTAAATTTTGCTTACGATCTTCGTTTTAGGCGCATGATAGCTCATTGGAAAGGTATCATCGAGGAGATTCATTTTAGGTTAAATATATAAGGAAATTGGATATTGAAAACCTGGTTTCCCAAAAAAACATCGTTAAGTCCTCAAAATGGCCCCATAAGTTAAAAATTGCTAAAAATAGTAAATTACCAAAATTGCCAGAAAACTGTTTTGAGCTGGTTGGAAAAGGTGGGTCACCACTAATATCCTCCTAGATCATTTTACGCAAGAATGAACACAAGAAAGAAGTATCCCACGTTTGAATAACTTTGGAATTGTTGTGCACAAGAAGAATCAAGGATTAACACAACAGATAAATACCAAAATAAATACGATGATCAAGCTTTCACATCAAAGTTCAAGAATTTCAGGAATAAGAAGAAGTTTGACTCAAGGAAGAAACCAAATCAATAAAATTATATGTCTAAGATACAATGCTTCAACTATCGAAAATATGGTCACTACAAGAACCACTATCCTGCGTTAAATAAAAGGAAGGAAAGAGACGAAGCAACATTTGTCAAAGAAAGGGAAACCTCAAAGAAAGTCAAGCAGGATAACAAAGACTTATTCTAAGTCAAGGTAACATTATTCTTCAAATCTCTTGTATATATCATGTTTACATAGTTCCTGTACATATCATGTATATCTATTTGTTAGAAGAAAATATGTTCAATGGAAACAATACCTATGAAGGAATAAAAGGATAAGGAATGTTATTACGATGACTACAAGTCAAGAAATACACATGAAAATGTGAAGTATGTTGACAATATTTGGTAACAATTCTTGTGGAAGCTATTATATAAGTAACAACTAATAGATAATTCGAAATCGTGATCAAACCTGAAGATAGCTAGAAGAAGTCAAAATAGAGGAAATTAGAAAAAGACTTGTGACACCTTGTAGAAGGAAATAATAATGCAGATGAAAGAGTGGACTATATTAGATGGAGGGAGATGATCACAAAATTCCAAAAGAAGAGCACGCATTCATGCATGAAGAAAGGATCAAGAGGGAGATAATCCTAAATAATATGATCCATTAAGGATTATGAAGTAGCTATCCGTGTTCCCATTGAAAGTAACATCCATGAAAAGCAACACGTGTTCAGTTTGACTTTAGACAAATACTTCTTCGAAAAGAAGCCTTAAAGTATCCTTGGTTGTTCATATACATCCATGATCCTATGATAAAAGGAATAAGTTGGAATATTTTGGGCATGGAATCTATATAATACTCCATGGACCCAAGAGATAAAGAGAAACATGAGGAAGAACATGAAGATTCCAAGAAATAAAGAAAAAGCTAGAAAAACCAGTTATTATACCGAGAATCACAAAGACTACCAGATTTGTTTGAACTCACTAAGAAGCAATTGAGTAGAAGAAATAAAAGTTATGTGTAACACCTTGTTTTCCCCAACTTCTAATTAATCATAAAATAGGATTACCATGTTGTGGCATGGGAACGATGTAAATGTATTATTGTTTGAGGTGCCAATAACTGACTGTGGGGGTGAAGCCTTGAAAGAAATGGACATGATATCACTACAGGAAGAATGTGAAAACTATACGAGATGGTTCATTATACCAAATAACCCCAAATTTTCCTTGATGAGGATGACAAACCTCCTTCATATCCCAAGGAGAGAAATCAGTTAATGAATAAAGGACCATTGGTTGAATTATCAACCACCCCCATGAATGGAAGTATGGTCGATCTATTGAATGTCATCCCGAAGTACCACAAATACCTACAGACCTGAGCTTCCTTCTGACAGAAGGAGCATGATAGGTCGGGAACCTTCCAAAAACAAGGAAGGTAATATAGATACACACAGACAATGAGAGAAGAGACATGTGATGAGAGAGAAAGTTCGTAAGGGATATGTGCGGAGCTCTCTAGGGGTTAATGAATAGAAGGCCACAATCTTGGTGTTGAGGGAGTATATGATAAACCTCGTCGAGGCCATAACAGAGAGAAATCTCTAAAAGTTGCAGAGAACAAAACTCGAGAAGAAGATGAACAGAGAAAGAATCCTTGATAACTATGAGAGTTCCCTGGTGATATCATGGATTGTCATGGGGGTGGCTAGAGTGCTAAGAATGAATGCCTATGAGCCTATGGTAGGGTGGAAGGATGAACACCCACAGTCAGTTAGTTGGCTACCACCTGTAATAGATAAGTAATCGTATATCTTGTGTATTTAAGTGGTACTGTGAGTTAAAGTTGGATATACTATGAATGTTGCAGGGATGGTTATGTTTGGTTAATGACTTATATTGTATTTCCTTATTTGTATCTGTCTGAATGTGAAATTAGGAAAGTAGGAAATCATATGGATAGGACATGTTTCATACTCGTAAATGCTTGTGTCTTGTGGTGGCCTAAGCTAGAATCATGAATTGTATGTCCATCGACCTTGGACACAGTTTCATGAATGCATGTCGACCCTCCTAGTTGTTCTGAGTCCCTTGAAGGATGAATTCTATTACGCTTAGGAGAGGTAGTGAAGATATGCATAGGCTCTCTGCGAGGAAAGAAGAAACCGAGAACCACTTAAGTTCTAGACTTGATGAATGAGCACAAGGGGTACACATAAATTATTCTAAGTTTTAAGTCCATTAGAAAGAGTGTAACACTCTTAGGTCCTTCATAACTGAAGAATCTTAGGAAGGATAGCGAGATTCATGTATCGAAAGAGAATATCCTTTCGATTGGAAGATGAACGAACGAGATCCATTCAATAGGATCCAAGGTCTTTCACAACTGTTATAATTGAAGAATGATGTGAAGACATTAACGCCTCGATTCCTTAATTCTTCACAAGTTAAAAGAATGTTGGTAATCATCATGAAGGGTATGGATTCTCTGAAATCTAAAACCTGAAGTCACAATGTGATTTGGTCTGTATATATAAGGATTTATCCTGACCCACCTTGACCATCAGGTTTGTGAGTTCAGAGTTTGCGTGATGGGATAATCACGTGTTGGTGTGACTAAACACTCGAAACCTGAAGTAGCAATGAAATCTAGACTATATATCCAAGGATCTATCAGGACCCTCCTTGAACATCGGATTGGTGCAATTGGAGTCTATACATTGAAAGAATCACAACTTGGCATGACTAAACTTTTGAAACTCGAAGTTGCGATGTGATTTGGACCGTTGGATCAAGGAAGGTGATGCAAGAAGATTAATGCAAGGAGTATGTGGGAACTCGAGATCCCCTAAGAACCAACCTCAGAAGAGATAATTGCTCCTCAAAAGTGAAGATGAGGTCCAAGAGGCAAAATGTTTTCAAGTTCGTAAGCTACGGAAGGAAAGAGGAAGTCGAGACCCATATATAAGGGCTCATGGGAGTTAGATCAAAGGTCGAGGCCTTCAAAACATATAAAATATTCCAAGTCAAGGAACAAAGTGAAAGCTCAGGAGGAGGAGTGAAAGTGGTGGTTGGATCAAGCACTATGAAAGATCTAGGCCATTGAAATTCACGTCCAGACAATTAGAAGAGTGCACATGAAAATATCATATCTAGGCCATCAGATCTGAGTGCAAGGATCAACAACCATTTGATCTAGGAAAGGTGCATGAGGGTTAAACCCTTAAAAATCATACAGGAGAGTGGAATTTTCCAAGTCCCGAAGTTCTGAAATCGTCGTAACCATCCATTGTTAGGGCTGATAGGTGGAAGAAGATCCGAGAGTTCGTGAACTTAGACATCGGAAGAATTGGGGGAGAGTAATCTAAAATTTTCAAAGGGCGAGGTGTGAGGTGACTTTGAGCCATTGGAATCAGAGGACATGTGGCAAAGATCCACGTACTTCATAGGAAGAACCTGCGTTGAATTCAAGAGGCGAATACTCGAGGAGATAGGAGCCACAAAAATCCTATCCGTCCATCGAGATAGGAAACATGTTGGGAGATCAACATTTTGTTGACTCACAAATCAGTAAAGTCAAAGGCAGAATCGTGAGAACTTGTGATATCTGAACTCGTGAGTTGATATGGATCGTAGGATCATGGAAGATCATGGATCGTTGATCTAATTCTATCGAAATATTGGGGATCGAAAGAGTCAGGGTGGAATCACATCCAAATACCCAAGACACGAACTTGCAATTTGATTACAACCATTGGTCGAAGGGAGAGTGTGGACCGTATATTGGGTCTTGGAGGGAGTTTGCATATCGGACTTCAGAGAGGAGAAATGAACTTCCCTCGGGAGACGTGAAACACGAAGTCCTAAATAAATTGGTAGTTGGGCCCCAGGTTATCTCCCAATGTATCAATCGAAGGAGCCTAGTGGGAGGAGCTAGCTCCTAGAGGATTCTCTGATCGAGAAAAACAAATTGGGAGTATTGGGTTTTTCTCATAGAAAAACACCCGAGGTCTGAGGTCATGAAGTGCCTTTTGGATAGGCGTGTGGTCACAATCGGTGGTCACATGGAGGAAGCTTGCACCTAGTGCTAGTTCACATGGGTGAAGTCTCACAAAGAACTATGGATCAATTTCTTAGAGATTCTAGTAGGGAACCAAAGAGCTTCTTCATCAAAGGAATTTTGAAGGTCTATTGACCAAGATTAGAGACCATGGATTGAGGATTTGACTAATTGAGGAGAAATAAATTTTATTTATTTATACCCCGTCGTGGGTGTGTTAAAAATTGGTGTCAGAGCATGGTTACAAAACTTGGTATTCTTGGGATCATGAGAGAGTTTCATAAAGAGGTATTTTTATCTGCATTTACTCCTTGAGGAAAAAGGACTGCAGATTGAACCTGTGATTTTGGGAATTCTTGTTGAATTTCACAGAAGAATTAATTTAACCCTTGTCAAGTGATAACTACTCTTACTTGAGTAGGGATATGCTAATTAACAATGATAATAAGACTTGAATGTGGATATTTGAAGGTGGTAGGGTTCTTTCAAGGGCAGTTGAAGCCCGAAAGTCGAATGACCTGACGTTCATGACACTGCCTCTAAGCATGGGCAGTTGGAACCTCAGGCAATGATGATGGCTGATTATATAATGATTAATACCTTTGAGGGATCCTTGGAAGTATAATTATTGATTTATATTAAACTCAGATTATATAACTCCTCGTGACCAGAGGAAAGGTGAGATGAGTAAAATCCTATAGAAGTTGACGCAAGAAATTTTCTTGCCAGCTGCGATAGTATAAAAGGGAGAGTGACCTTGGTTGGTCATTGTTATAAAGATAAGGCAACACCACTATGAAATATAACTGTGATATTAGTCATGTAAGCAATTGTAATCTCTAACTAAAGAACACTAATGATAAAACTAAGCTAGTATGATGAATACTTAGTTGTGTGTATATGCGTGAGTGCATGGATCTAATGCATTGAGAAGAATATTGATATGAAGCTTGATATTAATACCAGTTAGATACGAATGATATCAAATGTGAAAGTGATGCACATGTATGATGTAAGAGTATAAGTATACTAAAGGCCTAATATGGTTTCCCTGATGAGTGAAATGTGAGGCAAGCTTAGCACTTGCCAAGATTGAATGAATAGTATAACAATACCATGGTTGCATGGTTGAATCCATTTTGAAGGGTTGTGAAATTTATGTTTTGAATGATAGCTTAAGGGGAATGTGTTCCATTCCCTCAAGAAATATTAGTGAAAATAGAAGAAAGAGTGGACAAGCAAGGATGCTCTATTGTAATAATAAGAGGCAATTGATTCTGCCTTGAAGGTCACATGAGAACGATTATAAAAAATCATGAGTTGACTGATTGTAAAGTAGAGATGTATGTAGGCTATGAATTATACCTATGGAAACTACACAGAGTCTAATGATTATGGATATGGTTAAGTACATCACGGAAGTAAGTTAACAAGACAAAATATGTATGGATACATGATTTGGGTACCTGACCAAGACACACGTTTATATTTCTTAAGGAATATTTGGTAAACAACTAAATATAACTCAAGGTTGAGTCCATCACAGGCAGTGGTGGATGTGCAGTAAAGATTTTTCATGTGGTGGGAGTTCCCTACGAAGAAACTATGTAAGGAATCTGTCATAAGAACAGAGTCACAACCCTAATAATTTTTGAAGGTTGGGCAATGGGCTGCAAAGCCTGTCTATATATAAGAATCCTGGATTACATTTTGAAAACATCATGTAAAGAATAGAAGACTAATGAATGGATATGGGAGTATGTTTGATTGAATAGGCTTGGTTAAATCCATGTTAATAAAAGGAAGTTGATGCAGGAGCATCGCTGACAAGCACATAGAGTAGAACCTATCAGTGTCTGGGAGCCTTTACAAAATCTCAGCGCTGGTAGTTGCAGCAGATATTTTGAAGTACGCCTTAACTCAGCACCAAAAAAATATTTGAGGCACGCTTGAGTGATCGTGAGTGAAGTGGGAGTTTCCACTCTGTCTCTGGAATGTGACTGCACTAGGATATCCATCGGGATAGGTTTTGATGTAGACAAGTAGTTAGGGGGTGAAACCTAAGAACCCTTTGAGATAAATAGAGGTTATGTACGCCCAAATGAGGCTAGTTGTGCAAGTTAGTAGGATATTTCTGAGTTTTTTAATTTTTGTTTTGAATTCAGTTGTATCCATTTTCACTGATGAATATAATAGAGGAAAATTGACCCAATTCATGGTGTGGACATTGTTTTGTATTTCTCTGTTATTGTGTTTTCATGAATGAATGAATGAATTTTGTTATGAGTAGAAGGAATTGTGAATGTTAGGATAAGTTTCAATTGTTTATCTTCTGTCGAGTGGTGCAAGGTGTGCACACAGAACACAAGGAGTGAATTAGAGGAATATGTTTCGGTTCGAAAGCTCAGAAGATATAGCACGAAACTTCCCTTTGCAAGGAGTTCAAAGAGACTGGTGCAAGGCATGCACAGTCATCTGCAAGAATTCAAACCTCGCGTAAATATCTGGTGCAAGAAGTGCACAGATTCAAGATTCGACTAAGTGTCAAAGGGACTTTGTAAGAAGTCGAAGAACTAGAAAATGAGAATGCCAGGAGGGTGAGAGGAATTTCTCTTCAATAAATCCTTCAGATCTGAGTTATTGAAATCCCTGAAATGCAAGGAGTGCATGGGAAGTCAAAGTCTTCACAAGACCAAGCTCAAGAGGAAAAATACTTTTCATAAGTGTTAATGATATCCAAGAAACAGACTCATAGGAACGACAAAGTTCAAAGCCTTTGAATCCTTCAAAAATCTTCTAAGTCCAAAGAAAGAATAAGCTCAGAGGGAAATATCTCAACCATCTGATCAACATCTAGACAACAAGGAGAAAGTGCAGAGGGGGAAAGATATCAGTTGTTCGGTCTGAGCACAAAATAATTATAGCCGCTCGATCAAGGTAAAGTGCACTAACGACAAGCTTTGAAAGTACATAGGAGGAGAGGGGTTATGAAATCCTGAAATCATCGGAACCATCCATCAAGGGGGACACGTGGTGAGAGATCGAAATTTCATTGAATCGTGACTTAGGGAAGTCAAAGGAAGAGTTATAAGAACTCACAATTCGCGAAATCGTGATTAGATCACAGTTGGTGATCGGAGGAGGGAGTTGAATCATAGATTTGGCTTTGTCAAGAATTCACAACACGAGAAATAGGAAGTAAGAGTTCTATTAACTCATGAAATCTAAGTTTGTGAGTTGATGGTGGTTGTCAGATCCACATGAGCATGAGCCGTTGATTTGGCACTCCAAAATATCGACATTTTGGGAGTCGGGAGTGAGCATGATTTTATTTGAGCCGTCAGATTGAGGGAGGATCTGGGCCGTCAGATCTGAAGCATATGGAGTTTGGACCTCGGGAAAACGGAGGTGGATCCCATCGGGAGTTATCGATACATGAAATCATGATTTGCTTGGAAGATTTTCCCATGGTCATAGTGACGGGTCACATCGGCGAAGAAGAATAGAGGGGCTAGCCCGCGCTCGGATCCTGCCGGGATTTCATAGGTCGATAGAGTCAGTTTGACTCACATGCGAAGACCCGATATGAGAAATCATGAAACGCCTTTTGATTTAGGTGAGTGGTCATAGTTGTGGTTGCAAGAAGGAAGGGGCTTAGCCTGAGAAGAGCTAGCGCCCGATTGGTGTGGAAGTTGAACAACGCTTAGGAGTGAACCCACGGTTTTGATACATACTACATATTTGGAGAAAGGACCTGTGTAAGTGGGTTTGGGGTATAGTAGAGACCCGAAGAGTCAATCAGACTCAGTTTCTTGATCAATCCTAGACTGGTAGGTCGTGCAACCCTTAGGAGAGAAGGGGGGTTTGCATCAATTAGTATCAGAGATGAAGTTTTTCTTGCAGACAACAAGTAAAGGAGAGGAGACAGAATAACTTGAAGTTGTACTCTGTGTGTGATAGACAGTCGAAACAATGCAACCAAGGAGACGCGTGGAACCACTTTTAGCCAATCGAGCTGTATAAATGGAGATGTGAGAACTTAGTGAAATATTAGAGGTGATGGAGGCAGTGCATAGATGAGCACCTGATGTTGGAGACATCAACGATGCGCAAAGAGAAGAAGTAGAAGTCGAAGAAGCTGCAGGAGAGGATATTGTCGAAGAACGTTTGCTGAGAGCAGTTTCTATATTGGGAGGTAGAGCCAAGATAAAGGTCCCAATGTACGAAGGCAATTTAGATGATGAGGAGCTGTTGGATTGGATAAGATCCATAGATAAACATTTCGACTATGAAGATTTCGATGAAGAGAGAAAGGTGAAACAGGTTGTCACCAAGATAAAAGGACATGCAACTTTGTGGTGGGATGAACTATAGGATGAAAGGAGAAGCAAAGCCAAGAAAAAGATAAATAATTGGGATAGAATGGTAGCCAATATGAAGGCTAAGTTCATGCCCAAGGATTATCAGATTAATCTGTTCAGGAAGATGCAGAACCTGAGATAGAAAGGGATGGCAGTTAAGGAGTACATAGAGGATTTCTATAGGATGAACATCAGAACTAGACAAAGGGAGAGAGATGAAGAAAAATATGCTAGATATATAAATGGCCTAAGATATGAAATCCAGGATGATCTTAGAGTGATGTCAATAAAGACAGTGGAGGATGCTTATCATCTTTCACTGAAGGTGGAGGAGAGGTTGGCTAGAAAACAAATCCAACGAGGAAGAGGTAAAAGCCCAGCCCCAAACAAAATCAAGGGAGTTACCCATGACAAGGCACATAAGTCTAAGGATGAGGCTGAAAAACTATAGAGTCGTTCGGAAAGAGGAGAAAATTCTCGAGGAAGACAGGTTGGTGGAAGAAGTTCTTCTAGAGGAAGAGGAAGAAGAGGAGGAGGAGACGTAAGATACTATTCCTGCAGAAATACATGACACGTGTCTTGGAAATGTCCCTAGAAAAAGAAATAAGGAGGAGGTGAAACTCACATTTCAAAATCACAGAGAAGAGATGTTGAAGCAGAAGGAGTAGAGGATGGAAGATCCCTGATGTTGAGGAAGGTTCTCTTAAAACCATAGGTAGAAGTTGAAAGGCCATTGTAGAGGAATAGTCTCTTCAGAGCAACTTGAAATACTAAATATAGGGTATGCAAGGTGATAATTGACAGTGGGAGCACTGATAAATTAGTATCCATAAAGATGGTGGAGAAATTGGAACTAGAGACAACTGCACATCTGAAGCCATACAAAGTCTCATGGTTGTAGAAAGGACACCAAGTAATGGTTACTAAATAATGCTTGGTTGAATTTAAGATAGGAGGATATATAGATGAAATTATATGTGATGTAATTCCCATGGATGTATGCCACATTTTTTTCGTAAGAGCATGGCAGTTTGATAGGAATGTCATTCATGATGGGAGGAAGAATACATACACCTTGGAGAAGAATGGTAGGACACACATGTTGCTACCAATAGAGGAGAATAAAGTGAAAGAGGAATCCAACACAAGCATACTTCTCATGAGTGGGAAGGAACTCTTGAAATAAGCCAATAAAGAATAGGAGATGCAATTTGTTGTGGTGAGGAAACCCAAATTTATCCTTACAAGTAATTCAATGGATGATTTGCCTGAAGAAGTTTAGGAATTGTTGGATAATTTTGCTGACATAGTGGTGGATGAGCTGCCAAACTCATTTCCACCCATCAAAAGTATCATTCGTCATATTGAATTGATACCATGAGCAAGTCTGTTGAACAAATAAGCATATATATTGACACCTCGAGAGAATGAGGAAGTGAAGAACCAAGTCTAGGAACTGTTAGAAAAAGGTTTGGTCAGAGAGAGCTTGATTCCATGCACAGTACCAACTGTTTCGATACCAAAGAAAGATTGAGGATGGAGAATGTGTACAGACTTTATATACATTAACAAGATCACCGTCATGTATAGATTCCCTTTACCAAGAATGGATGATTTAATGGACTGTTTGAGTGGAGAAAATTTCTTTTCTAAAATAGATTTGAAAAGTGGATATCACCATATTAGGATGAGAGAAGGTGATGAGTGGAAGACAACCTTTAAGACAAATGAAGGTTTGTATGAGTGGCTTGTTATGCCATTTGTCTTAACAAATGCCTCGAGTACTTTTATGAGGCTGATGAACGAGATACTAAAAGATTTCATTGGAAACTTTGTGGTTGTATATCTGCATGATATATTGATCTTTAGTAGGACTAAAGAGGAGCATTTGAGGCACCTAAAACTAGTGATGAGGAAACGACAACAGGATAAGTTGTTGATAAATCTGAATAATTCCTCTTTTATGAAGACATAACTCATTTACTTGTGTTTTCTGATATATTCAAATGAATTGAATATGGATCCAGAGAAGGGAAAAGTGATCAAATAATGGACATCACCGAAGAGAATGTTTGAGGTAAGGAGCTTCCATGGATTAACAAGCTTCTATAGGAAGTTCATCAGAGACTTCAGTGGAATTTGAGCGCCAATGATGGATACAGTGAAGAAGAAGCATAAGTATTTTAAATGGACAGAGGAGGCCGAGAGGAGATTCAATATACTAAAGGAGAAAATAATAGAATGAACAATTCTGATCTTGCTGAATTTTGAAAAGACATTTTAGGTGAGATGTGATGTAAGTGGAGTTGCAATTGGAGCAGTTTTGAGCTAGGATAATAGACCTGTTTCCTATTTCAGTGAGAAGATGAATGAGACCAAGATAAAATACTCCACGTATGATAAGGATTTTTATGCCACGATTCAAGCCTTGAAGAAGTGGAGAAATTACCTTGTCACGCAATAATTTGTCTTGTATAGTGATAACCAGGCTTTACAATTTATAACCAAACAGGAAAAATTGAATCAAAGGCATGTGAAATGGGTTGATTTTTTGTAGAATTTTACTTTTGTCATAAAACATATTGCTGGAAATGATAATAAAGTTGATGATGCATTAAGCAGGAGATGTTTGATTCTAAAGGAATTTTAGGTCAAGACCTTGGGGTTTGAACACCTTAAGGACATGTATTGTGATGATACATATTTCAAGGAAGAATATGAAGCATGTGAAAATCATGTGTTGAGAGACAGAAGTGAGTGGACAGAGTATATGATTCAAGAGGGATTGTTGTTCAAGGTAAATTAGTTGTGCATACAAAAATGATAAATGAAGGATAACCTTCTGAAGGAAAAACATAGTGGAGGATTGGCTGGACATTTCGGCCATGATAAAATATTTGCACAATTGAGTAGTTCTTACTATTGGCAAGGTATGAGAAAACAAGTGATAAATTTTGTGAATAGATGTAGAATCTTCCAACATGCAAAAGGAAAATGACAGAACACTAGATTGTATCAACCATTGCCAATACCAGAGAGGCCCTGGGATGCAATAAGCATGGATTTTGTGTTGGGAATGACAATATCGCAAAAAGGATTTGATTCTATATTTGTGGTGGTGGATATATTTTCAAATATGGCACACTTTATCCCATGCTAGAAGATGAGTGATGAAACACATGTTGCAAATTTGTTTTTCAAGGAAGTTGTAATATCTCATGGCCTACCTAGAAGCATTGTCTCAGACAGAGACACAAAATTTGTTGGACACTTTTGGAAAAAACTATGGAAGAAGTTGGGGACATATTTTTCCTTTAGTTGAGCTTATCACCCTTAGACAGATGGACAGACTGAGGTGGTAAACAAAAGTTTGGGAAACTTGTTGAGGAGTCTGTTTACTAAACACCATAATCTGTGGGATCAGATTCTGCCATAATAAGAATATGCATACAATGACTCACCAAGAAGGAGCACTAGAAAGAGCCCATTCCAAATATTGTATGAAATGAAACCCAGGGGAATGTCTGAGTTGAGATACTTAGAACATAGTGAGATTAGGAGCGTTGGAGAAGAAGATTTTGCTGCAGAAATGCAGAGGCTCTATAGCTAGATCAGAGGACATTTGCAGAGTTCTAACCAGAAGTACAAGAGAAGATTTGATCAACATAACAGAGAACTTCAATTTGAATTAGGATATCAATTTTTGGCACATCTCAGGAAAGAAAGGATCCCTAGGGGAACGTATAACAGCCTAAATATGAAGAAGATAGGACCATGTAAGATCTTGAGGAAGTTTGATGCAAACACCTATGAGATTGAGCTGCCATATGATGTGGGCATATCACCCATATTCAATGTTTCAAACCTGTATCCTTACAGGAAATATGACATTGAGGGATCAAAAGATCAAGAGAAGATTTAGTGGGAGAAATAAATTCTTGTAGCAGAAACACCACAGATGGAGCATATCGTTGATCAGAGGATCGACAAAAAGACCAGGAAGAGGACCTATTTTGAATATCTGTTCAAGTGGAAGGGACACCCAATAGAAGATGCAAGTTGGGAAAATGAAGCTATTATATAGAAGCATGGAAAGTCGATACAAGAGCTCATGGATAGGAGCCCATGATTTTTTGTCAAGGGAAGTATGATGCAAGAGCATCATTGGAAAGCATGCGTAGAAGGACCTATCAATGTCTGGGAGCCTGTATGAAATCACAGCGCTGGGATTTGCAATAGATATTTTGAATTACACCTTAAATCAACGCCAGAAAAAATATTTGAGGCACACATGAGTGATCGCAAGTGAAGTGGGAGTTTCCACTTTGTCTCTGGATTGCGACTGCACTAGGATAGCCATTAGGATAGGTTTTGATGTAGAAAAGTAGTCAGGGGGGGAACCCTAAGAACCCTCTAAGATAAATAGAGGTTATGTGCACCCAAATGAGGCTACTTGTGCAAGTTAGTAGGAGATTTCTGATTTTTTCATTTTTTGTTTTGAATTCATTTGTAGCCATTTTCACTTATGAATGTAATAGAGGAAAATTCACCCAATGCATGGTGTGGACATTGTTTTGCAATTCTCTGTTATTATTTTTTCATGAATGAATGAATGAATTTCTTTATGAGTAGAAGTAACTATGAATGTTAGGATAAGTTTCAATTGTTTCTCTTCTGTCGAGTGGTGAAAGGTGTGCACACAAAACATAAGGAGTGCATTAAAAAAATTTGTTTTGGTTCTGAATCTCAGAAGATATAGCACGAAAATTTCTTTTGCAAGGAGTGCAAAGAGATTGGTGCAAGGCGTGCATATTCATTTGAAAGAATTCAAACCTTGCGTAAAGATCTAGTGCAAGTAGTGCACAAATCTGACATTTGACCAAGTCTCGAGGGGACTTTGTAAGAAGTCAAAGAACCAGAAAAGGAGAACGTCAGGAGGGAGATGGAATTTCTCTTCCAGAAATACTTCGGATTTGAATTATCAAAATCCTTGAAATGCAAGGAGTGCATGGGAATTCGAAGTCTTCACGAGACCAAGATTAGGAGGAATAAAACTTTTCATAAATGTTAATGAGATCCAAGAAACAGAATCACAGGAAGGACAAAGGTCAAAGCCTGTGAATCCTTTGAAAATATTCTAAGTCTGAAGAAAGCATAAGCTTGGAGGGAAAGATTTGGACCATCTGATCAGTGTCCAGACAATGAGGTAGAAGAATAGAGGGGGGACAATCTCAACTATTCACTCTAAGCACAAAATAATTGTAGTCGCCCGATCAAGGTAAAGTGCACTAACGATAAGATTTGAAAGTACACAGGAGGAGCGGGGTTACAAAATTATGAAATCATCAGAACCATCCATCAAGGGTGACGCATGGTGAGAGATCAACATTTCACTGACTCGTGACTCAGAGAATTCAAAGGAAGAGTTATAAGAACTCATGACTCATGAAATCACGATTAGATCATAGCCGTTGATCAGAGAAGGGAGTTGAACTATAGATTTGGCTTTGTCAGGAGTTCATAACTCGAGAAATCAGAAGTAAGAGTTCTGTGAAATTGCAAAATCTGAGTTTGTGGCTTGATAGTGGTCGTAAGATCCAGAGGAGTGTGAGCCATTGATTTGGCGCTCTGAAATATCGAAATTTTGGGAGTCGGGAGTGAACGTGATTGTTGGCCCTTGACCAAGTTTTGGAGAACCTTGGTCATGTTTGACCATTTTTGGGACTTCAACATGTTGGTCGAAGGTGGAGCGCAAGTCGAAGCAGAGATCATGGGATCTCGGTCCCTTTTTAGGGAATTTTTGGGATTAGGTTTTATGTAACGGGTATGGGATGTTGGCCCATGGGTTTACCCATGTTTAGGCCCATTTTGTAATGTATAAATAGATAGATAGGCGATGTAAGAAGAGAAAACTATGCTAAGTACTATAGTTTTATCTATGTGATTACAAAGGTTGTGTGCTTACTATGTGTTAAGAACTTGCAGAGCTAAGTGCAAGTGATTGTAAGAAGCTTGTGTGCAAATTGTAAGAAGGAATTGGGCTTAAACCTAGCTTGGGGAAGGAGGATCTGGGGAGGTGCGCACATATCTCCTATCCTATGCAGAGTAGGTTCTTGTGGCTATGTGATTATAGAATATTGACAAAATATAATAAAGAAGAGGAGAGTTGGTGGAAGTAGCCCACGCTGGGGTGAACCACGTATATCTTGTGTTATGGTTTCTTTGTGCATTATCATTGTTATATTGTTCATATGATTTAAGATTAGTGAAGTAATGAATGTTTAGATGCATCTGGTATGATATATTAACTGCCTAGTGATGTGAATTAATGCTAGATCTGGTTGAATATTGCATTGTTATATAATTAGGGTTTAGATCTGCGATGTGAATAAGGGTTACATACTGATGAATGCTAACTGCTAAGTGCTTTGTTAGAGTGGTGTAATCAAAGATTTGTGTCCCATCTAGGTTTCAGACATTTGAGTCTTGAAACCACCCCTGCCTCTACCTCGGGTGAGACTTCATCTGATTTCCATGTGTTGTTGAAAGTGCCAGTAGTTAGGATTTTGTTGGTGAACTGTTGAAGGGTTGAACCCTGGGTCTACCCCTGTGCCATCAAATGGTTTTGTTTTCAGGACCTGAAACTATAATTGCTGGGAATTGAAGAAAAGATAAAGATATGTGCGTAGATATTCTACTTTAGTGCACAATAGTATACTTAACCTATTAATCTATGTGCTAATAAGAGAAGTCCAATGTGAAGAAAAGAGGTAAGATCTTGAAGCTTTGTGCTCTGAGAAAGGTAAGATAAGTGAATTTGTTTTTTTTTCAAAAGAATGGATCTAGGTATGTTTAATAGATTTGGTATTGATCTAAAAACTAGGGTACATGATTCTGGTTGATATTGCTGGCCACCCACCTTTTCCAATTGGCTCAAAACAATTTTCTGACATTTTTGGTAATTTATTATTTTTAGCAGTTTTTAACTTTCGGGGCCATTTGGAGGCCCTAAATGATTTTTTTTGGGAAAACAGGTTTGTAATATGAAATTTCTCTCGATACTGTGACTATCATGAATCTCCTCGATGATACCTTTCCAACAGGCTATCATATGCCTAAAACAAAGATCATATGAAAAAGTTACAACCCCGGGAAGTTGATGTATGAACTTACCCAAATGGGGCCCACATTACTTTTGGCACTTCATCTCCTAGGGCCAGGTTTTTGGATGTCGAGGTTTTTTGGCATTCCTTATTATTGTAAAAAGGCCTTCAGAGCCTCATTGTAATCATCTTCTTGTGAATGCAAGTAGCCGTCACATCTCTTCTTAGAGATAAGCTGCCACCATTCTGGGGAGTCTTTCAATCTGTATTTTTATAGTCTCTGTACATTTCTTTCATTAACAAAAATCGTGTATCACTATATATATGTGTTTATGATTGAATCTATGATACATTTATGTTATATTATTGGATATCCTTGATATCTTTTTGCATTTATTTATTATATCTCCTCTCTCATTTTGTGCCGAAAATAATCTGGATCAGTGGTATCAGAGCAGGCTACTCTTGTTCATTTTTCAGTGCATGTCCCTGATGAGGTCCGAGTATAGCAAGTTGGGTCTCAATATTGTATTTTTTGAGGAAAATCACTCTCACACACCCAAGAAACCTGCAATGGTGGAAGAAAAGAAAAACGATGGAGTAGACAATCCTATCAGTATGTTTCTTGAGCAAGCTCTCACGCGACAGAGGGATGAAATGATGGAGAATTTTTTCCACATCCTTCAATGCATGCCAATAGAAACAGGCACATCTTAATCAAGCAACCACTTTGGAATCACCTCTCCTTTCAAGGTACAAGTTAATTTTGATATTCATGTATTTGAAGGACAGATAGATGCATAAGCCCTAGACAAATGGTTAAATCTGCTAGAAGGTTATTTCTTTGTTCACAATTTTTCCGAAAAAGAAAAGATCACCTTCACACTCCTTAAAGCTCTCCCTCATGTAAAACATTGGTGGGAAACTTACTAGGAGTAAAGTTCCACCGAGGAGTCTGGAATATATGGGGTCGAGCCCACTTGGGATTTTTTTGTGGATGTGGTAAAGGAACAGTATTACCCTATTGGTAACTATGAGGACGAGTACATGAGATGGACCACACTACGGCAAGAGAGGGTCCAAGCAATTCTGAAGTTAACCAATACCTTCCATACCTTACACACCAATATGGGTATCAAAGACTTTGAATGACATTTGGTTCTAAAATACCGTGGGGCTCTACACAGATACATCCAAACTGAAATGGATTTTTTGGATATCTCATCACTCGGTGCTACTTATCGATATGATTTTAAAATTGAGCAGAAATTTAAGAACCAAAACAAACAAGATTTCATGTATGGAAATCTACAACAACCAAAGTATGACAAAGATGGCCCTAATAAAAAATCTCCCAAAAACCAGTCCAAGCCAAAGGAGAGGAAGGGTCACGGGAAGACAAAGAAGGACACCGGAAAATGATGTGGTTTCCACAAAATCCCCTAGCACAACACCAATGAATGTCACTCAAAAAAGTCATTGGTGTCCAAGATCAAAGACAAGGAGCCGAACCTTGATTCAGAATCTGATTCTAAAAATAATGGTAAAGGACATATCATTGACGCAGACCCCACTACCATTGTCGTGACCGTATAAATTCAACCATAAGAAACAACATATCTTGAAGAGGGGGAGCGCCTTTTTCATTCACAGATGTGGGTGAAGGGGACCCAACTACATTTTATTGTTGATAGCGGAAGCCAGAAGAACCTCATCTTAGCAGAGGTCGTCAAACAATTTGTATTGTCAACAAAACCACACCCGCAGCCATACAACATTAGGTGGCTTCGCTAAGGATGAGATATCCGTGTGAGAAAATAATGTCGATTTTCATACGACATCCAACCCTTCGAGGATGAGGTATTATGTGATGTTTCCCCACTGGATGTCTATGATTTTCTCTTGGGCTAGCCAAATATGTGGAGACACCATTTTATTTATGAGTCTCGACCCCACAGTGCCATTGTTTCTATAGGGGGTCATCTCTACAAAATACCAAAGGTAGTTCTAACTATTGTTCCACCTAAACAGTGCCGCAAGGTAGTATCTCATATTGCAAAATTCAGTTTCTTCACAATCTATTCAAAGGGGGAACAAAAGGACACTGCAACCACTACAACCTCACCCGAAGCACCTTCTATCCAATAGAAGTAGGTCGACAAGGTTGCAGAAAAATGAATAGATTCCTTCTGCACACCATCCTCTCATGTAGCTCAACTTTTTGAACAACCTCAACCTCAACAGGTTTGTGACAGACTTCCACAAGCTAAGCAGCACGATGTCTCCAACAAGGCAAACAACTGACCAAAATTCTGATTCAACAAACATTTTTTCCTCTCCCCCAGACACTCAACGCAATGGATACTATTGCTTCCTAAGGAGGGAGGATTGATCCAAGTGGATATCGGTGGCCACCCACCCTTTCCTACTAGCTCAAAACATTTTTTTAGCAGTTTTTAACTTTCGGGGCCATTTTGAGGCCCTAAACAATGTTTTTTTGGCATTCCTTCTTGCTGTAAAAAGGCCTTTAGAGCCTCATTGTAATCATCTTCTTGTGAATGTGAGTAGCCGTCACATCTCTTCTCAGAGATAAGATGCCACCATTCTAGCGATTCTTTCACTCTGTATTTTTACAATCTATACATTTGTTTCATTAATAGAAATCTTGTATTACTCTATATCTGTGTTTATGGTTGCATCTCTAATACATTTCTGTTATATTATTGGATATCCACGATATCTCTTTGCATTTATTTATTATATCTCTGCTCTCATTTCGTGCCGAAAATAATCTGGATCAATACAGTTAGAAGAAAGAAGATTTGATAGAAATAGATCTGATAGAAATAATGAAAGGTATGTTATCCCTATGCATAGAAAGAATGTTTGGAGTAACAAATGGATGCATCATCCTAGAAATAATTTTTTGTACGTTAGTTACTGTGATTCCAGTGCGCAGTACAGAAAAGGTTGGGGATCGTTTAAAAGAAAGAGAGGATTAACTCTTTTCTATAGTTGTAGAAGACCATGACATATTGCTAAGGAATTCCATGGTAGAGGTCCTAGTTGTCTTTGATGTAAGGCTATGGACCATGAAGTTTTGGATTTCCCTAGAATGATTGAAAAAGTTGAAAAGATGACTATGAGACAAGCCAAGAAACTAATGATATGATAGAACCCAGAAAGAATCAGAGGCTGTATTACTATAGATTAAAGAAACCTTGAATGATCACAGAGATATCAACTTATCAGATATCTTAAAAGAGAAAGACTACATAGAAACAAGAATAGGAAACTTCGACATATATTTTGTCCTGGATGAGGAAACATAGGTGAATATCATGACAGAAAGAACTTGAGAAATTTTGGGAAATCCTGTTATGGTTCCTTCATTAGGAGGAATAGGATTATTTATAGGAAAGCTAATAAACTTATGTGGAAGACTTACCCAGAAATCTATGAGTGCTCATGGCACTTGAACATAAGAAGAATTTGAGATTGTCAAATTTGTTGAGAACAACGCCCCAATTGCTATCTTGATAGGAAAAATCTAGATTGAGAAAGATCAAATATGAAGGAAACAAGAAGAGGAGGATCTAGAACAGAAAAAGAAAGAACTAAGAGATTTCATGGCTAGGAGAATAACACACTTACTGGAAGAACAAGAGAACCAGAACCAGTTGAAGCTACTAAGGACCAAAGATATGGATGTCAAAGTTGAAAGGACACATGAATACTGGAGGTGCCTGTCTGTACAAGAGAGTAAAGCACCTACCCCATAAAGATAATTACCCTTGAACCCTATGAAATACCCTTCACAGTGAAAAGTTGTCATGCCAATAGGAGATACGAATGATAATGGAAAGAGGAAAGCAGTGATTCATATGACAGGAAAGAAGGCCATAAAGCTCAGTAAGAAGAGATAAAAGTTAGAAAAATTGCAAGAAGTTCCATGGAAGACTTCGTAGAAGGAAGGTTTCCAGAACTTGAACTTCACCATAATATCAGTACAACACAGATTGGCACTTCACCACGACGAATAAATATAACCGTTGGAAGCATCATGACCGTTAAAACGACGCTCCAAAATGGCTAGAAACACATTTATTGCCGTAATGTTCACCCTTGGACCATTGCGACCACGCCATAATGAATGGAATAGCATTGATTGAGGTGTTCCTCCTCATTGATAGAGTTTGTTATGACATTGTCTATTTATCCTGTTGAGCATTGCACTGAGAACACTTTTTCCAATTATGATTATCCAAGCCCAAAGAGAATTAGTTTCTTTTTCACAATGATCATTGAGACCTCGCCATCCATTATGTTACATTGAGTGTTGTTCACCGACCTGAGATATCAGATATTGAGTGTGCACGTGGGACAAAATTAGCGCAGCAAAAAAATTCGTCAAAGATATTCTAACAAACCTCATGGCGAGAAGGTGATGTCCATAGGCATCCAAGCCTCATCAACGAGAGGAGTGCAAGCCTCCCCGAAGAATGCTTTTGGATCTGGACCATCCCGAGCTGCAATAGAGAAAAGAACCAAGCATCGTGATGAATTGACAAATGCGAAGCTAATTCCATCCATCCTGCTTGACTACATCCCATCCCTGGCTGGTGTGGTGAGTCGTGACAGTCTCTTGAGGGACTTCGACTACACAGTCATCACTGTGTACCTCCCAAAGGGAATACAAGCAGTCAAATCGTAGTTGGAGAGGATTCCAACCTTGCAGATCAGTGAGTATAACCTAGGACACCACAAGAGTTATGGCATGCTCGCGCCTCACAAATATTTGACCAAGACCAAGGGGAAGAAGTCGAATGTCATCCCCCAGCTGTGGACCATGGACATCGTGAGGTCCACTATCTTGAACGTGATGAAGATACCACACTTCAAAAGACATCAGGAGGTTAAGGCGTGTGTTAAGCTCCTGTTGTCATGCTTCCACGGTGGTTATATATGGTTGGATAGGTGTATCACCATTGATCCGACACTATTCCATAGGATTTCTAGATTAAGCATGGAAGGACTAGACCCACAAGAATTTTATCCAAGGAAGGATACAGATTGCGCTCTGGTGTAGAAGACTAAATACACCTATTGCAATGTTGAGAAGGGGAAGTGAGGCTACAAGGTAGCCTCCATCCAGAATGGCACAGTGCACCTAGCCTTCTAGTTGATCATTGGTACGTTAGTAAGGAAGAAAATACCCACGCAGGTAAGGGGTTTGTTGTTGACCTTGCAGGAAAATGCATGGAAGGATTACAAATGAACTAGGCAAGTTACCTCATCAACCAGTTAGAAAAGGACTGTCGCGAATTTCAATATTAGGGTTATGATTTCCATTTTATCTAGTTTTTGATCCTCATCACGTTCATTTCTTGGGAGATGCTGGAAGGAGGGACCTTCTTTGAAATTGAGCAGTTCGAGCCACTAGCTGCGTAGTTCACCACACTCTAGTATTAGAGAGATATGGGGAAACAATGGCAGTCGAACGCAGTGTTGCATACCTACTACCTGTAGTTAACGAGGGTTATTGAGTCTTTCCCTCGTATGATGTCAAACACCCTAGACAGGTTCAGATCAGTTGCAAAGTTTCACGTAGATAGGAATTTTATATATATTACTGCGTGTAGAGACGAGCATAAAGAAGAGATTCAGTCCTATTACAAGCTCACTGAGGAGGACATGGAGGAAATCACCAAGGAGTGTCCTGAAGAACTCCTAGTGCTAGTTAACCACATATAATTGTCTGAACTCAACCTCATTGGAAGTCTGGTGTTTACTTGTGAAGAATATGATGCACCCAATAGTAGTAGGAAGAAAAAGAAGGAAAATGTATAGGAAATACACAACACATCAGAGGAGACTACATCAGATTCACCTAACGGAGAAGGAGACAACAAAGTGGACAAAGAAGAGAAATAAGGGGAAGAAAACAAGCAGAAGAAGGGTGAAGTAACACCGCCTAGGAACCCCCTTGAAGAGCCAAAGACGTCCAAGAAAAGAAAGGTTTCCCCAACAAAACCTACATCGTGAAAGAAGTCCAAATATATTAAGACGAAGCTCCAGGCTGTGGTCATGGTCGATGACTTCGACTTCATTATCGTAGTTGTATCAGACACCTCGGAAGATATTTTGCATAGAAATGAAGCCAAACAAGAAACCATGTATGAAAGAGTTGAAGAAGAAATGAGAGGGGTACAACAAGCCCTTCACTCTAGCTACGTAGTGTTCACTACGCCCCCGCCATAAGAAGAAATCAAGTTGGGAGATAAGCCTACGCAACTCCACATAATAGTTGATGCAACCGAATCTCATCTTCGTTGCGTGTAGGAAGAAAAATAATAGGCCATAGTGGCCTTGAATCAAGCACAAGAGGAAGTCATAGAGTAACACCGAGTTGTGAAACAAGAGAAGGACGACCTCCAAATCAATTTCAAAGAAGCTAAATCACATATCTAGAAAGAGAAAGAAAAAATTCTCATAGATCAGGTTGGAGTTAAAGAAGCAATCAACAGAGCACTTCACTCTGTGACAGGCTTAGAACAAATAGAAGAAGACCTAGTGGAGATTCAAGTAGCGAAGCTTGCTGCAGCCATCCGACAACTTCAACAGAGAGTAGAAGAATTAGCATTACAATCAATACCAAGCACTCTGCAGGAAGTATGAGACCAGCGATAAGAAACCGCCCGAAGCACAACCTAGAGAATCAAGGCATTAAACTTGGAATATAAACAACTTAGCAATTGAAGTGTGCAGAATTATGAGCACCTTATCGAGGACCCTGAACTATAGACACTAGAGTCACAACTCTAGGAAGAAAAGAAACAAGAAACAACATTACAAGCATAGTTGAAGCCCTTGCTAGAAGTCGAGTGAATGAAAATATCCCAAGAACAATGCACGGCTCAGTAAGAGGTCCATGCCATATAGAACAAAGTCATGGAAGTGACTCAGTAGCTCCATCTAGTCCAGGATGCATCTTACCTAATTTTTGAGGATATTGAAGAACGAGGATTATAACTAGAACAAGTAGTCACTGCAGTCGAACAATACTTGGAAGGACCTGTGACCGAGGAAGTTATTCAGGAGTTCACCGAGTAGGAGGCCTTGACGAAGCAGTAGGTCGAAGCAGCTCGAGCCAAGCTCAAGGCATTTGAGGCAGAGTTACCCAGAGCAAAGTGACTCGGGATGGGTCACGGGTGATTGTTGGGGGCATGTTGGCCCTTGACTAAGTTTTGGAGAACCTTGGTCATGTTTGACCATTTTTGGGACTTCGACAGGCTGGTCGAAGGTGGAGTGCAAGTCAAAGTGGAGATCGTGTGATATCGACCCCTTTTTAGGGTATTTTTAGGATTAGGGTTTATGTAACGGGTATGGGATGTTGTCCCATGGGTTTACCCATGTTTAGGCCCATTTTATAATGTATAAATAGTTAGCTAGGTGATGTAAGAAGAGGAAAAGATGTTAAGTGCTAGATTTTTATCTATGTGATTGAAAAGGCTTTGTGCTTACTATGTGTTGAGAACTTGTAGAGCTAAGTACAAGTGATTGTAAGAAGCTTGTGTGTAGCTTGTATGAAGTCTTTGTGCTTAAACCTAGCTTGGGGAAGGAGGATTTGGTGAGGTGCACGTAGCTATCCTGTCCTATGCAAACTAGGTTCCTGTGGCTATGTTCTTGTAGAAGATTGACAGAAGATAATAAAGAAGAGAAGAGTAGAGTTGGTGGACATAGCCCCACGCTGGGGTGAACCGCACATATCATCTCTTATGGTTTCTTTGTGCATTATGGTTGTTATATTGTTCATATGATTTATGGTTAGTGCAATAATGAATGTTTAGATGCATCTAGTATGATAGATTAAGTTCCTAGTGATGTGAATTAATGCTAGATCTAATCTCTTCCAATATGCTAAGTGCTTAGATGTGTTAGATCTGGTTGAATACTACGTTGTTCTACAATTAGGGTTTGTTTCTGCGATGTGAATAAGGGTTAAATAATGATGAATGCTAACTGCTAAGTGCTTTTTTAGAGTGGTGTAATCACATATCTGTGTCCCAACTAGGTTGCATACATTTGAGTCCTGCAACCACCCCTGCCTCTACCTCGGGTGAGACTTCATCTGCTTCACAGGTGTTGCTGAAAGGGCTGGTAGTTAGGGATTTATTGGTGCATTGTTGAAGCATTGAACCCTGGGTCTGCCCCTATGCCAAAAATGATTTGATCTGAGCCATCAGATCGAGGGAGGATATGGGCCGTCAGATCTGAAGCATCTCGAGTTCATACCTTGGGAGAATGGAGGTCGATCCCATCAGGAGTTCCTGATATGAAAAATCATGACGGGATCAGAATATTGGCCCATGATCATAATGAAGGGTCACATTGGTTAAGAATAATAGAGGGTCTAGCACGTGCTAGGCTCCTGTTGGGATTTTGGAGGTCGGGAGAGTCAGGGTGACACACATGCGAAGACCTGATACACGAAATCACGAAACACATTTTGATTTAGGTGAATGGTCAGAGCTATGGTTGCAAGAAGGAAGGGGCTTAGCCAGAGAATAGATAGCACCTGATTAGTGTGGAAGTTGAACAATGCTCAAGAGTGAACCCGCGGGTCTCATACGGCCTATGTATTTGGAAAAAGGACCTGTGTAATTGGCTTTTGGGTCTAACATAGACCCGAAGAGTCAATCAGAATCAATTTCTTGATCGATCCTAGAAAAAGAGGTCACACACCCCTTAGGAGAGAAGGGGGGTTTGCATCAACAATGAATCCTTTAGAGATAACTCAACTGGGCTTAAAATTCTCAGGCAGTGTAGAAAGAATTGGAAGAAGGGGAGATTCCCTAAATCCCTTCTTACCATGTGTTATGTTTCCTCTGGAATGAGAAAGCCGATTTACTGATGAAAGTAAATGTTTTGACATAATAGTGATGATGATTGTATTACTGCAGGAACAATTAAGAACTCTCTATATTGCATTCATGGAGACTTTTGAAGATAATGTGATGAAGTGCATAAAGATATACTAGGACATTTTGAATAAGTTATGAATTTGGATGTTATGATACATGCATTTTAATTTATATTAGAACTAATGATGCATGTTGTGTATATAAAGGAATTGGAACTATTGAGGAAGACAGTTACCAATGATGGGCAACCTCAAGTAGAGGATGACCATGGGAAGTTTGTGATCAAAATATTGTTGACAGGACTATAAGAATCCCCCTAAAAGAACTGTTGATGAGGTAAAAATCAGAAAGAGGGTGCTAGCATCCAAGAAAAGATATGAAAATATTGGGTAAGAATCATTTCTGAAATATTTTATTGTCTAATGTTAAGTACAAAATTTTAAAGGGGAATTTGTATGCCATGGATACCTAAGTAGGGTATGATTCTGTAGGGAGAACCCAAGTGATGGAGTTGTGAACCTCTGCCAATGAAGACTAATTGTATGATGCAATAACATTTGAACCAAATGATATCTATTGAAAAAAAAAAGGGTCAAAAAGCTTTACTAAGAAATTGTAGAAATCCCCTCGATCAACTACAGATTGAGATCGTGAAGATCAAGAAAGAAAACCCTGATCGAATCAGCTTAATCGAGAACCTAACAGAGGATATGAACGTTATCCGCTCATTGTAAGGAAACCAATCTCAGTCATCAGATCGATTTCAAGATCCACTGGAGTTAACGGATCAAATGCCAATTGTTCGATAAGATCGACGACCCACATTCATTATGGGGATTGAATAGGCACATAAGTTAATGATGGAGTCTATGCGTGTAATTTAAATTCAATACAGTTTTTTTTTGAGTTTTGGGTCTGATCGTAGATCGAATGACCCGCATCTATTGCGGAGATCAAAAGGAGAACTAAACCGCGGACTAGTTGAGATTCCACAATCCCTTGCAGCCATTGGATTTGGGGGAAGATGGATATTCATTGTCAATTTGCAGACAAGGGGTTTAGCCAGGATCATAGAACCCATACATGGGGGTTGAAAATGTAGCACTTGAAAAGAATAGAGCTGAGGTCACAGCTCTCGATTGCATGGAAAGAAAAATAGAGTCCTCCAGGCCAGTCAAGGAAGGAAGAGTTTATCACTCTACGTTAGATTGTGGTTGCAGGCACTGGCTCTATGGGAATAAAGGTGCTCATCGTTAGCACATTGCATGGAATTTATTGAGGGAATGCATGTTGCATAAGAGGGAAGACAGTGAAATTTTCAGTAAGGAAGGAGTACCTTCCAATGTTTTACTGACATTATGTAAGCGTGGAAGGAAAACAAATTGGGCGGCCATAAGTGTTGGCACCCTGGTTATTAATGAAGGAATAATGCTTAAAGGCATTCATGTGAAACTTTTGAGTTTCATGTGTATTGATTTGGGATCGTGATCGGCCTATAGCAGGAAGCATGGTCCTACTATAAGAGTGACTGAAAATGAATAAGCCATGAGGTGAAGAGGTTGGTTAAATTCCAACACACCATGACCAAGAACTTGTCATAAAGTGTGACAAACCTGAAATCAATACAAGACTGCATTGGGTATGAATGTGGCCATGAATAATGGCACATTTGTTAAATCCTTTAAAATGTTGAATTACATTTTGAAAGGTTTGGTATGTTGAAATGAGGCATAGGAAGGGAATGGGATTCCCTTTTCATGTTTATACATATGTGATGAACCGTTAGTATGCATGGTTTTGAATATATATATACATGGATGCATGAGAGAATAATAGTTTGTTTGGCAATGGAAAGAATGAATTGCAGGAAGCAAAGGGTCATGGATATGGCAATGATGTAAGTCCGTAAAGAAGACCAATTGCTTGCTGAGCCAAACTGAAAGGAATGGTATTTTCCTTTTTGAGAAAGTGAGTTTGATTGTTGGTATGCAAAACTCTGAAATTGTTTGTGACAACGTCATAAAGATATAAAAAAATAAATGTGCATGGGAAACTAACAATTTGTTTGGTTGATTGAAGTTGAAAGTGCAGGAAGTAAAGGGGTCTTGGATATGGCAGCATTGTGAGCCCATAAGGAAGAACAGTTACCTACTAATTCAAACCGCTATGGGAAAGAAAGTCCCATAATTATGAATCTAGTTTATGTGCAGAACAAATATTAAAACAAAATGTGGAATTTGGAAAATATGTGGATGATAGATTTACAAGAAAATTTTGAATTTAAAATTTATAATGATGTGTCATGAAGTTTTGTATACTTGTGATACAAGTGAGAAGGAGAGTAACCTTCATCCCTATCTATTACAATGTCAAGAGAAGGAGAGTAACCTCTTTCCCTATCTATTATTGTGTCGGGAGAAGGAGAGTAACCTTTGTCCCTAACATTCTTTGAGCCATAAGAAAATATCTGTTCATTAAGGACAGATGATGAAAAAAAAATGGCTATTGCTGAGCGATGAGAACCCCATGGTAAGCCATGATTTCCTAGAATATGTTGTGTTGAGATCACACAAGCCAAAGGGATGCCTCAATAGAGCAAGTCTGAGGGACGCCTTGACTGTAAGTCTTGATAAAGTCTCTGGAATTATTCTTGTGTGATAAAACCTTGGCAAGGCAAGATGGATCACACGAGGAACTATATAGTAGTGAAGGGGTGTCTGAGCTTGGGCCTGGAGGGTGAGTGACAACAAGGAAGAGGATACCATGATAGTTCTTGTAAACTATTGGGATCATTCACATGATGAGTAGTTCTTCCTGTGTGAGAAAACCTTGTCAAGGAAAGATGGATCACCCGAGGGACTGTATAGCGGTGAAGTGGATGCTTGATCCTGGGCTTAGAGGGTGAGTGACCACAAGGAATAGGAGACCTTGATAGTTCTTGTAAACTAATGGGATCATACACATAATGGGTATGAAAAGGAAAAACAATGAGCCTGGATAACAAGACAACCATGTGGATACAAATCCAAAAACTGCACTGATAATTATTGTGTTAAGATTAGAAAATTGTTCCTAGAAATTTTTATAGAATGCTATCACATGAGACTATGATTAATGCGCTTGTTGTTCCAGAATTTATGAAAGCAGGTAAAAAATATTAAGGGTCTGAAAAAGGACATTATCGAGAAAGAAGGATCAATATTTCTGAAACAACTGAATGAGAAAGGCATGATAGGTGTTTTTGAGAAATAACATCGAGGATGTTGTTCCTTTAAGGGGGAGGGAATTGTAACACCCTGTTTCCCCTAGCTTGTAATTAACCATAAAATAGGATTACCATGTTGTGGCATGGGAATAGTGTAAATGTATTATTGTTTGAGTTTCTAATAACTGACTATGGGGGTAAAGCCTTGAAAGTATTGGCCATGATATCACTAGAAGAAGAATGTGAAAACTATACAAGAGGGTTCATTATACCAAATAACCCCAAATTTTCCTTGATGAGGATGAAAAACCTCCTTCGAATCCCAAGGAGAGAAATCAATTAATGAAGAAAGGAACAGTGGTTGAATTATCAACCACCCACATGAATGGAAGCATGGTCTAGTTGTTGAATGTCATCCCGAAGTACCACAGAGACCTGCTAACAAACGTGATAGGTTGGGAACCTTCCAAAAAGAAGGAAGGTAAGATGGATACACACAGACAATGAGAGAAGAGACATCAGATGAGAGATCAAGCTCGTAAGGGAGATGTGCGGAGATATCCAAGGGTTAATGAATAGAAGGCCGTGAGATTTATGTTGAGGGATCATTTGATAAACGTCGTTGAGGCCATAACAAAGAGAAATATCTAAAAGTTGCAGAGAATAGAAACCGAGCAGAAGATGAACAAAGAAAGAATCCTTGAGTTTCCTGGTGATATCATGGCTTGACACGGGGGTGGCCAAAGTGCTAAGAATGAATGCCTCTAATCCTATGGTAGGGTGTGTTATCAAATTAATTTTTAAAGGGGTTTTTTTCCTAAGACGTTGGCCCCTTGGTGAAATAAATGAAGAAAAGGGGAAAAAAACCCACAAAATCGCGTTATCCTAAGTTTTTTGGGCCTAGGCACGATTGTTCTAATCGACACATAGATCTGGGCGACTAAGATCCACGCACCTAGATCTATAGTGTGTGGTCCATAACGGACCCCCCACCCGACATTATTCCTTTAACGAGGGGGTGGGGGTATCCGAATAAGCGGTTTCCTAACCCCCCCTGTTATTATGGCATGTTCTCATCAATTCAGACCCCCCCACTCCAAACGACTTACCACCATGCCCCCATCCGAAATAACCGAATTATCGCTCTCCCTTATAGATTTCCCTCATGTTGACACCTATTTCATCTCCCACGCCCCCTCCACTTTTCTCTTTCACACACCTGTCCTCCACTCACTTTCCAACCTTCACACTTCATCCTCTCACCTTCTACCATGTGTCTTCCACTGACCTCCATGTCGTATCTCCTTCCTCTCCCTCCTCTCACCTCCCTCCATCTGTCTTCAGGATGTATTCTTTAGCTAATTGAATCCACCTCATGTAGCCACCTTGTCCCTCCTTTCACCCCCACGTCATCACCCTATGCCACTTCACCTCTATCATGTCCCAATGCAATATCCGTGTTTTCTACCGCCCACACTTTCCCAGACACCTTCCATCTTCCATGTCTTTAAATATGACCATCTTTCATCTCACCTCCATGTCGATCGCACCATCCTCCCCACCAAATCCTCATCCACATATGCCAATTGGGTCCCCTTGTAGTAGTCCAACAAAGCAACAAACAACCAATGGAAAGTTTCCATGTCCTTCAGATGTAGAGTTGACTTGGATGTATGCGATCCTGAGGAAGCAGTTATTAAAATAGGTGGTGGTCGTTGAACATCATTTCCACCATAAATGAAAATCCCAAGAAAGGACTGTCAGTTGGTCCACTTAGCTGCAGGCCAGTTCTGAAGCGTGATTGCGTCTGGAAGAGTTTGTGTCTAACTAGAGGCTACATGCACAGTCTTCCAGGATGCATGCAGACGTAACTCCTTCAATGCGATGACTCGAACTTGCTGCTGCAATTTTGGTTCTAAGTATATAGGAGTCATTCTCATATTTTTTTAATGTCGATGGTAGATCTGATCTCCCGCATGTAATGTTTTAGTAAAGTTCTTGGTTCTCCAGTTATGTATGGTATTTTGAGATTTCTTGTTTAATAACAGTCATTTTTCTTCCCCATTTATTTTGGCCTCTGATACTGGAAGCTAGGGCATGGATTATCCATTCGAGTTGTTGTGATTGTGGTGTAATGTAGGTTTGATTGCATTGTTGCTACAACATTTTAAGTTTCCTAAAGTTCTCATATCTGGGAGGATCTTGTATCTGAATCTTTTCTTCCCAAGGCTACTGGAAGACCGGATGTTCATAGCATACCTTCATATTTCTCTCATGTTCTTCCACCTATTCACCACTATACCAACTTACTGATTGAAGTTAGATCAAGATCCCATTTATCTATGCACAACTGCCCATTTTTCTAAGTTAAAATGATATATCCAGATTCTGTATCCATGAGACCACCATTAAATCATTTCATTGCGACATAAATGATGGCTATTGGGCTTACCTTTGATGCAATCCAGAGGTGACTCTTCGTGCTAAAATTTCTGGTGCCATTACCGGGGGACGAAGTTGAATATTTTCCCTGGGATTGAACGACAAATCTTATTGGTTCTAAAGGTGCATCAGAACCCAGTACATCAAGATTGCAACTATGCACCTGGAAACTCCATTAAGGCAAATCCACTAGTGACTCCACTATTTCAGCTGTGGCTTCCAGAGGTAAACAAATAAGGTCTACTCCACAACTACCTTTAGCAACACGTGAAGTAGACCCAGAGAAAATTATCAGAAAGAGAAAGGCCCTTCATGAAGGTACTTCTACTACTAAACCATGTATTTATGACGATTTTCATTACCCTCCTTTAGGAACTCCAAGTATTTCTTTTCCTTCTATGGTTATACCTTATGTTGGAGTTCCCCGAACTTTAAATTTTGGGAGTGTTCTTGTTGAGTTTTATCCTCCTGATCTGGGATTGGAGGGAGAAATCCTTGTCACTCATATCTCTCATGAAACTGTATTGTGGTTTAGGCCTAGCACCTCAGAATATTTTCCTACCCTGGGCTATACCACTCCTCCTCCTGTTAGAGTTACTGATTTCACAGAGAGGGAAATCTATTTTCCCCCAATCCCTATATCCTTTTATCCAAATCTTTTGTTGTTTCCATTTCCTCTCAGAAGATTAGTTCTAGTCTCCCCTGTTCTAACACCTTCTCCTCCTAGTTCTCCTCCACCTCATATCCCTATGGCAAGTGGTAATCCCCCTAGAAACAGAACGAATTCCATAGTGGCTGCAAGATATGCACCCCTAGTCCTACCTTAGACAATGAATGCTCTCCCTGCTAGAGATTACCTGAAATATATGCATAAGTTCACTAAAGAAGAGGACATAACTACTGAAGAGAACCTTACTACCTTCTACAACTATTCAAAGAATCTGAGCATTGAAAATGAATATGTTTGGATGAGAGTCTTTGTTCAAATCCTTAATGGTGAGGTTAGGAAATGGTTCAGGAGCTTGAATCCTGTATCTATTTATGGGATTGAATCTCTAGATGATTTTTTCTTGAGGCAGTGGGGGGATAAAAAAGATTCTATGTATTATATCATGGAATTTGGATCCCTGAAGAAAAAAGAGGGAGAATCTATCTCTGACTTCTCCAAAAGATTCAATACAATGTACAATAATATCCCTGTTGAGATAAAACCCATAGAAGCCTCTGCCAAAATCACTTATGCTAGCGATTTTGACCCCGATTTATGCATCCTGCTCAGTGAGAGAAGAGATACTTCCTTGGATAATATGCAAGATGCATCCCTGGAAGTAGAATCGAATGTGTTGGCAGTTGACAGGATCAGAATAAAATTTTACATAGATAAGGGAAGAGGAAAATTTGATGCCTCAACATCTAGTTCTTCTGCATCTCACCCTCAAGTAGATGAATTGACCAAGATGGTGAAGTCCTTGCCTGCAAAAATGGAGAAGATGAAATTCGAGGGGAAGCAAGGTTATAAGAATGTCCCAAATGTTGATAACAGAGGCAACTTTAGGAGTCCAAATAACAAGGCTCCTCCAATTATGTCGAGGGAACAAAGGGACAGAGATAAGAATGATTAGAAAATTAAAACCCCCCTTCAAACCAACCTTGTTATTGATGAGGAGAGGGAAGAAGAGGAGCTTGACCCTGAAATTCATTGTATTGGAGACACCTCTCCTTTTCCCCTTGTAACGCAATCTACCTATGAGGAGTCCCTCATGAAAATTCAAATAAATGAGCTAAGCAAGGGGAAAAATACTAGTAATAGTCCAAATAAATACAACCTCTGGTATAAGAAGAAGGAAGGGAATTCTGACATCCCTAATCATCCCTCCAGAGAAAAGAAGCCTACTAAAGATGCAAAAAACAACAAGAAAGAAAAGAAAGATCAGAATCCTCCACCAATACCCAAAGACCTTGTCCGATAGATAAGATATATTATGAAGCCCCATTCCTCCTTTATCTTTGAGCATGAAATTCAGAAGATCAGAATCCTTGTCCCTCTTTCAGAGCTAGTCAAGAATGAAGACTTCAAAAGGTCCCTATCTAAGCTGTTACAACCCAAACCACCATGTCATTCCACAGACTCAGTAAACCTCCAAGGAGAAAATCCAGTAGTCATATTAGGTCCTATGGTAGAAGATAGAGATGATTCATCCCCTCCCTTCTACACATCACTGAACATACATGATAAGGTGTTGCATAATTTTTTGATGGACTCAAGGGAATCTCATAATCTCATGCCCAAAAATGTCATGGAAGAACTTGGATTAGAAATCACAAAAGCTTATCATGATTTGTATTCTTTTGATTCAAGGAGAGTGAAATGTCTTGGATTCATAAAAGATCTATTTGTGACCTTGTTTTAGCTTCCCATGAAGAGTGTGGTGGCTAATGTTCCTCCCAAGTTTGGCATTCTCTTGTCAATATCTTGGATAAAAATACTTGGGGAAACGTTGTAGATGGACCTCACATATGCTATCATTCATGTGTTTGGAGGGGATCATACAAGACTGTACAGATAAGCTCAGTTGTCCTACATTATTAGTGATGAAGCAAACCCCACCAATCATCCTATCTTTTCCCTTGATACTGATTTGGGATCTAGCTTATTGCAGCTGACTAATGCCCCTGAACCTCCTCTTGAGATCAAAAAGTCCATTACTCTCTATGAATATTCCCCTCCAATTACCTCTGCTTGGAAAATATTCTTTGATGGAGATTATTTTATAGAAGGTGTTGGTGTTGGAGTAATTTTTGTTTCCCCTGCTCAAGAAACCATATCTCTGTCATACAAATTAGAATTTGAAATTATCAATAATGTGGTAGAGTGTGAAGCTCTTGTTTTGGGATTGAGGGATGCAAAGGACATGGTAATTGAAGACATATTATTGTTTGGATATGTTGAGTTGATTATCCAACAGATCATAAATATTTATCAAGCCAAACACCCTCGGCTCAAAATTTACAGAAATGAAGTATGGGACCTCATTGACAGTTTTTTCTCATCTTTCAACATTTCATTTATTCCAAGGGAAAATAATTTCATGGTCGATTCTCTGGTTGTTTCATCAAGAAATTTCAAAGTCCCTCTACCACCTAAACTCAAGTATGATGTAGAATTGAAATATAGATCCTCTATACCTGACAATGTCAAGCATTGGAGAGTGTTTGAGGATGATATTGAAATCAAAGGATTCTTGGAAACTGTTGAGGAGTTTTCTGTATTTCACATATCAAGATCCTGACTCTGAAATAGAGCCTCATCTTGATGTTTTCTCAAAAAAGATTTTTGATCATCACATTGTCCAGCTACCCAACAATCACATCCCAAAGGGACTAGTTCCTTTGGAAAGGATTTTTGACAGAAATGATGTGGCAGTGAAGGGTAAAATCGCAAATGATGATGTTGATGTGGTTGAGTGAAATATTGGCACAGAGTAGGATCCAAGATTTGTCAAATTATCAAGCAGTCTATCAAGAGAGAAGAGGGACAAATATATAGAGTTATTAAAAGAATTTGTTGATGTGTTTGCTTGGACATACAAAGACCAGAACATATGACACCAGTTTCATTGAACACAAGATTCCATTGAAAGAGGAGACCAAGCTATTTAGGTAGAAAATAAGACAAATAAATCATATGTTGTTGTCTATTATGGAAAGGGATGTAAAGAATTTGTTGGATGCCCAAATCATTGTCCCCTTAAGATATTCTGAATGGGTGGCCAACCTGGTCCTGGTGAGGAAAAACAATGGAGAAATCAGACTTTGTGTTGATTTCAAAAACCTAAACAAGAGATCAAAGAAGTACAACTACCCTTTACCAAAGATGAAATACATATTGCAGAGGGTGACATGTGCATCCAAGATTTCCATGATTGATGGATTTTTTGGTGACCATTATATCTCTGTCCTGCCTGAAGACAGAGAAAAGACAACCTTCACCACTCCTTGGGGCACATTCATGTATGCCAAAATTCCCTTTGGATTAATGAATTCAGGAGAAACCTTTCAGAGATCCATGGACATAGCTTTCATTGGGGAAAATGATAAATTAGTGGTCATCTATCTGGATGACATAAAATTTCTTTTCAGAGTTGATAAAGAGAATTGTTTTCATCCGATGAAAGTCTTCTTGAAATGCAGAAGATATGGTCTTTCCCTAAATCCTAAGAAATCATTATTTTCCATGAAGGAGGGGAAATTGTTGGGACATATAGTATCAGATCAAGGGGTCAGGATTGATCCCAGCCGGATGGAAACAATACAAACCTTATCACTTCCCAGATCCAAAAAGGAAGTTTGGTCCTTCGTAGGAAAAATTAATTTTCTGAGAAGATTTGTTTCCAATTTTGCTGAATTGGTGAAGCATATCACAGTCATGCTCAGAAAGGGAAATGAAGTAAAATGTGTTATCACTCCAAGAAACCCTTTGTGGTTGTATACCAAAGGTGCTTGGTAACTTCAAGTCAAAACTTTTTTGTGTTTTGTGTATATGGATCAATGGGATAACTCAATTAAAATATGATATATAGACAATCAAGATGGAAATCAAATGAACCAAAGCTCTCAAGGATTAATAATCAGTTGGTAGCTTAAAGTGGGTGAAGAAAAAATTGCTTATAAACCAGTACACCATGTAGGGTCTAATAAACAATGGCGAAACTATTTACCAAGTTATGAGCCAATCAATGAGATAACAGTCATCTATGGATAAACAACTCAAATAAAAGTACAGAAAGAAGGTGGAAAAGATGACATCAATAGAGAGAGAAACCTGTGATTTGTATTAGCATCAAAGGGCCTATTTACAATATGGCATTTCTGTATCCAAAATTGAACCCTTAGTTATCCAAATGTCTTTGTCTTTATAGCCTTACAAGATGAAATATAGATCCTTGAAAGATGGATCAAATTTGCTAAAAATAGTCAAATCAAAATAGATACAACAAGCATAGGATGAGATCCTATAAAAAATGGATCTAGAATACTAAAAACGGAAAGTCAAAACAAAATAGGAAAAGATCCTATCTAAGGAAGCAAACTCTATCTTAATAGCCTTCATATCCTCTAAACTCTTTGACAGATGTAGAAGACCTTCCAAGGTTGATGAATCTTCATAAGAAATTCGAATTTGCCACCTTTGGCAAAAAAATTTTTTTTTTGTTCATGAACTAGGTCACCATTTTCACTTTTCCACCTTCTTAAACATTAAATAGATCAAGACAAAACCTTACATCTGATGTATTTAATTATTATGCATCTTTAGAAACCAACCTCAAAACATTTGATTGAGAAAAAGTCAAATCTGGGCAAAAATATGACCTTGCTGCCATGTAACAGGTTTCACCAGCTAGTTTTCGCTAAATACGACCCTTTAGCTGGTGAAAAGTAGAGCTTTCACCAGCTAAGTAGAAAAGTTCAAGGTGGAATAGTTGGTGAAAGCACAAAATTTTTAAATAAAAACTTCCTTGGGAAAAATTGAACTTCTAAGTCATGGAGAGTCTATTTTACATGCTTGAATAGTCGATCGACATCTAGAAATCCTAAGATTTCCAATGGTACTTTCAAATCTACATTTGGAGCTCGGGAAGGTAGTCAAAATTTCCCTTCAATATTAGGAATAATTTTTCAAACAAAATACCAGTACATTTTTTATCACTAACAAAATGGACTGCTGAGTCCCGAGAATCCTTCATCTAGATCAAGAAGGCATTGACTAAGTCACCTATGCTTATCAGTCCTGATTATTCTAAGAATTTTTTTATTTTCTCTTTTTCCTCATTTGATAAAGTGGAAGTTCTTTTGTTGCAGAAGTATGTTTAAGGGATGGAGCAACGAATTTCATTTTCAGCAGGGCATTGAGGTATGCGGAGGTAAAATGTGACAGCATGGAGAAACAAGTGTTGGAAATATGGCTATAACAGAGATGACACAGACGGTCAAGGTTGTCATTGATGGAAATCGGTTGGTTATGGAGCACGCACAGGAGATGCTGGAACACAGAAGCTGAATCACAGATGTTGAAACACAGATGCTGGAACACAGATGCTGAAACGCAGATGCTGAAACACAAATGCTGGAACACAGATGCTGAAACACAAATGTTGGAACACAAGTGCTGAAACACAAATGCTGAAACGCAGATGATGAAACACAAATGCTACAAAAATGCTGGAACACAGATGCTGAAACACAAATGCTGGAACACAGGTGCTGGAACAAAAATGCTGGAACACAGAAGCTGAATCACAGATGCAGAAACACAATGCTGAAACAAAGCTGGAACTTATGCTGAAACACAGTGTTGATACATATGATGAAACACAGCGCTGGGTTGAAACACTGTGCTGGAAACTATGTTGAAACAACACTGGATCTTTGCTGATAAAAACGCATGCCTTAGCCACGACATTTGTTGCATGATGTGGCATGCGTAGAGGAGGCATGCAAAGAGCCAGTTCATAAAATCAGGGAGAATGCTGGCATGCGAAAAGCAGAAGAAAGAATGAAAGAAAGGGAAATTGCAGTTGGAGTTGAGAAAAGCGGAAGGACTTTCAGTCTAAAAATAGACTGGCAGTTAAGACAAGAGGAACACAGCGTTGCATGATGTGGCATGCGTAGAGGAGGCATGCAGAGAGCCATCTCAGAAAATCTGGGAGAATGATGGCATGCGAAAAGCAGAAGAAAGAATGGAAGAAAGGGAAACTGCAGTTAGAGTTGAGAAATGCAAGGAAAACCTATGCATGTGGTGAATCTATATAATGCGCTGGAACAGAGATGAGTGTGGTTGTTGTTGAAAATGAGACAGAGAGAGAGATCTGTAGGTGAGAAAAGGAAGAGGAGAATCTGAGCGACACAGAAGAAGCTGAGAATGGGTTGCAGAGGACGGTGAAGCAGAGCAGCAGATCAGAGACAGTGAAGAACACAGAGTAGATCAGCAAAAAGGGTAAGCAAGCTATATCAGAATGAACCAGTTGATTTGAGCAATATTTATTTTGACAAATAAGGGTGGTAGGGTGGTGCTAGGGAGACGTATGTCTCTTTCTCTGCAAGTGG
>JZKD02S1672659.1:3038834-3089303 GCA_000966675.3 Picea glauca
TAAGGATAATTATCCACTTCCTAAAATGGACCACGTCCTAGAAAGGGTAGTAGGAGCAAATCGAATGTCTATGATAGATGGGTTTTCGGGGTATAACCAAATCGCCATGAACGAGCAAGACAGAGAAAAAACCACTTTCACCACACCATGGGGAACATTCATGTATGATAAAATGCCTTTTGGTTTGATGAATGCAGGGGCTACCTTCCAGCGCGCTATGGACATTTCTTTCGTCGGAGAAAGAGACAAGTTCGTAGTAATATACCTGAATGATTTGATGGTTTTCTCTAAAACGATGAAGAACATTTGATCCATCTAAAATAGACTTTCGAAAAATGCCGCAGGTATGGCCTATCTTTGAACCCAAAGAAATCATATTTCGCTATGCAGGAAGGTAATCTTCTGGGGCATATCGTATTTAAATATGGGATCAAGATTGATCCTAAGAGGGTTGAAGCGATACAAACTATCAGTATTCCTAGAAACGTTAAAGAAATTCAATCTTTCTTAGGTACAATAAATTTTTTACGAAGGTTTATACCAAATTTTGCTGAGATTTTCAAATTGATCACAGGAATGCTCAAGAAAGATAGTAGACTAAATTGGACGACCGAAGCTAAGGCGTCGTTCGAGCGTATTAAAAAAGTCATCAGCGAGGCACCTGTGTTAACAAGCCCATATTATTTGAGAGATTTCCTCATCTTCTCATTCACTTCAGAACATAACATCGCCGCGGTGTTGCTGCAAAAAGATGATGAAGGCTTCGAACGCCCGATCACGTTGTTTAGCAAGATCCTTAGAGACGTCGAGCTAAAATATGATATAATAGAAAAACAGGCGTATGCAATGGTGAAAGCGCTAAAAGAATTCAGAACTTACGTTCTTCATTCAAAAATGATCTCGTATGTACCAACCAGTGCTGTGAAGGATATATTGGTACAGCTGGATAGTTATGGAAAACGAGGGCGCTGGCTCGCTAAAATACAAGAATTTGATCTGGAAATCAAGCCAACTAAATTGGTAAAAGGAAAGGGTCTGGACAAACTCTTGGCTGAATCGAACCTTAGAGCTCTTGACATCAATTTCCTACAAGGAGAAGACGAAGATACACACTTGCAAGAACCAGATGACCAGACGTATCCAAACAAGGTTGAAGAAAAATTCATGTCGTCAGGATGGTATAAAAATATAATTTTCTATTTGTTAAACCTGAAATGTCCAGATGGACTAACACCAGCCAAATACAGAACTCTAAAAATCCATGCTGTAAAGTATTGCATCTCAAAGAATCAACTATACTGGAAGGATCCACTCGGGTTCTTACTGGTCTGTCTGGTTGAGACGGAAACTCCACGGGTCATAGAGGAATTTCATGAAGGAATCTGTGGAGGACACCATGCATGGAGAGCCAAGGCCTACAAGATCTTGAGGGCTGGATATTATTGGCCGAAACTATTTTCGGACGTTAATGCCAAAGTACGTGCCTGTTACTCATGTCAAGTATTCACTGGTAAGCAGAAACTCCCTACACTACCACTCGTTCCAGTCAAAACTGAAGCCCCATTTCAACAATGGGGATTAGACTTTATAGGGGAAATTAATCCCCATTCCAGTGCTCAACATAAATGGATCTTAACGGCCACAGATTATTTTACAAAATGGGTGGAAGCAATTCCAACTAAAAGGGCAACAGACTCGGTGGTGATCGACTTCTTGGAGGATAACATCTTATCAAGATTCGGGTGTCCCCGAAAGATCGTTACTGACAATGCCCAGGATTTCAAGTCCATGATTATTGTCGACTTCTGCCAAAAGTACAATATCGTTCTCGGCCATTCCATTGCTTATTACCCTAAGGGAAATGGTCTGGCTGAATCATCTAATAAGAGCCTGGTAAACATAATAAAAAAGGTACTGAACGAAAACAAGAAGTCCTGGCATGTCCATTTGAAGCACGCATTATGGGAAAACCGCATCAGCACTAAAAGGTCTATCGATATTTCACCGTTTCAGATGGTATATGGGACCGAGGCGGTTCTGCCTATAAACTTAGCATTGCCAGTGATGAAATTATGGCAGGATCAAAACGAAGAGCCCAATCATGTAACCAGAATAATTAGCCAATTGATTGAGGTTCAACAGCTCAGAGTGGAGGTTGATGAGAGAATGCAAAAATACCAGGACGATATGAAAGCATTGTTCGATCTCAAATCAAAGGATAGAAAGTTCTTCCCAGGTGACTTGGTGTTAAGATGGGATGCGAGAAGGGAAGAAGCCGCTAAGCATAGCAAATTTGATCACCTTTGGTATGGACCATTCAGAGTCTCGGCTCCAGAAGGAAAAAATTCCTTTCTCCTAGAAAATATTGATGGAGAAGTTCTCAGCGCCCCTGTGAACGGGCGATATCTAAAGCACTACATGACTTGACAGTCGTTGGATGAAAAAGGAAATAAAATAAAATGAAAAATAAGAAGTTGTATATATATAATTGTAAATAAATAAATTTTATTATAAGTTTTTGTACATATTTATGTTTTTGCTCAAGCATTTATTTTCAATTTTTGGTTTTCCTTCCTAAATTCTCAACGCATTTTTTCAAATTCGTATTTGTTTTTGTAGGATTCCAGCTGTAGATGAAACTAAGCTGAAGAAATAAGGTGCAGATCGGTGTGGGAAATAGGACAACATAAAACAGGTGATACATAAGATAATTCGTAGCCCACAAAGAAATTAAAAAGAAAAGACAGAGGTAAGTTTTTTCAATACTCTGGTCATGAAAGGTTGTTTTAGCAATCTAAGGTAATATTGTTCAAATTGAAATATAAAAATCAGATAATGGGATTATTGTTGACTTCATAATCCTCAAACTAAATAATTTGAGTGAATATATTAAAATCCAAAAACAGTCAGTGATAAATTTTGTTCCAAATTATATCTGAAAACCAGTCATGAACTGTTGTCACCTTTTGTATATTAAGCCATTGAATTGCTACCTTGTTTTCAGTGTATATTTGGAGCCTAACTTTATCAAGTCACTATCTTCCCGAGTTTTTGCAAAGGAGTAAAAGTTTTTCGTTTTAAAACTTCAGGGATTTCGGAACAAATCTTAATAAGAAAGTTGGTCCTCACAACTACTTGATCTTCTGCTAAGTTAAGGAACGTTTATAGTGATCCTAACTTTCCTAGGTTTTTCAACAGCGTCGTAAAAATCAAAGCTTGATTGAACAGGATGTCCCTTAAAGTTTTATTTATTCTCCCTTGTCTCCCTAAGAACTAAAGGTCTTGTGAGGGTCAAAGGAAGGTTGATACCGAGTAATCAAAATAAGTTGACAGACCTCTGATAAAAAATATTACACAGATCTCAGCCCTGATATAAACTGATTACTCCCATCTTTTTGTTTTAAAAGTAAATACTAAGACAGGTGGTGAAAGGAAATTCAGAAATGATTGCCCCCACCTAGTCTATTAAGACGATGAAAGGAAATTCAGAAATGATTTCCCTCGTCTTAGCGTTTAAACGCATAAATATTTTCCGAAGTGGTGAAAATAAATTCAGTAAAAAAGGGTCAGACAACTTCACCGGGGTACTGAACAGGATCGCTGGAAGTGAAGCAATGTATGAGAGATTTGTAAGGATGTTATACGTAAACATCAATCTACTCTGGTAATCAACGCTTTCTGAAAACCTGATCATTTCCCCAAATTCCGACAGGACTTCCCTATCTTAGATTATATAATATCATTCTTTTGATGCAAGCTAAGAATCACAAGACTTGTTGAATATCCTAGGAGTGTTACGATTGTCTTAAAGCATTCCACAAACTTAGTAGTGGGAAAGGGAAAATTGCGAAAGTGACTTTAGCTTTGTTTAGAAAGAGTATCTGAGTTTGAAAAAATTTATGGGGTTCCAAGCGAAATTTCCCTCCCCTTCTATCTTTTTCCTTGATTTTTCTGTCGATATTAGCCTATGACTCCATTTACCCAATTTTGGCACTTGTTCTACTGTTCTTCCCACCTCACATGGAAGCGGGATCCCTAGTTGGAGCCTATGTTGGAGCCGCCCTTGTTTTTTACCTCGCGCAATTTTCAATTTTTGATATTTGAGATCTAAAGTCGCTTTTCTTCTCCTTCCGAAATCATAAAGCTCTGAAATCTTGTCCCATGAATAGCAATGCTTTGTCACTTTCATAAAGGTTCCATTTTTCGCAAGTATGTTTGCTCTTTTGATTTATTTCAGGGTCTCGCAAGTCGGACATTTTGTTTCTTTAATTCACAAGTCCCGAATCACGAAATTGCGAACTCGGTTCTAATTTTCGTGCAAGGCGTTAACTAGAGTAAAACCTTTAACCTCTGATTAGACTTCATCGGGGTTTCGCACCTCGACATCCATCAGACCTGATTTTTTGTTCTTGCAGCCCCGATAGCCGAGAACACGATGACTTTGTGATAACCTTGGTCAGAGGCTAAGGGTAAAAAACTAACCATAATTAAATTTGGTTCTCATCCCTTCGTCACTCGACACTTTCTTTCATCGAGTTAAGGTGTCGAAAAATCCGATTCACGAAGTTGTGACATAATTATAAGAAAGATTAATTAGTCGCCTAATCTAATATTTCCTTCTTTTAATTTGAGTCTTAATTATCGCCACATCGTGATATCGCAACTCGGCATATCATTCTTCCAAAAGTTTTCCTTTGAATTCCCGAGTCACGATATGACGATTAGGTTAGTTATATAATTAAGAATGCACCAAGTCACGGTTATTATTAATTAAGGAAAAATCGGCACTCGCAACCTCGTGAGTTGAAGAGTCAAAATCTGAAAAGAAAATTCACGATACAGCGAAAGGCGAGAAAATGGTTAACATTGTTAAATTTGAAATCTTAAAATTAAGTGAGATACTCCCCGCGTATCGAGTTTGGCACACTTCACGAGGAATTTACTTGCTCTCCATAACCTGATTTCCTATCAAGCTGCTGAACATTGATGACATTAATGAAAAAGGAGGGTAAATCTACGAATAAATAAGATCGGATTTATACATTAAATTTGGTTTTATTTGCGATTTGACAGACTTATTTTAAAAGGTACAGAGTTTTCAAATATATACGAGAGTTTCATTCTTTTTAAACATTTCTCATAAGCTCACAGAGCTCACCTTGCTCCGAGGGAACTCATTTCCGCATGTATACACGGGTTTATTGCAGAAGAGAGAAAAAGAAAGCGTCAACCATGGCCCCAAGGAGAGCAGCGAAAGCAAATGTCGAGGTTGCAGTGCAGGGTCCAGACAACGTCTCAGACACTTCACCACGAACTGGTGGCTCAGTACCCACCTGGTCATTTATTTCAGACATTCTGCAATCCGAGTTGGTAAACTATTCTGACTCAGATGACGATGACAACGATATTGTAAAGGATGACCTGAATACTAGGTATAAGACAATTGTTCAGTTGGGAATGCACCTGGTAGCGTCCAGACCTCGGTTGCTCCCATACTACGACATGATCTGATGGGCATTGGATCACATCGATCTGCCCGCCAGAACTATCGTAAATGACCGACAGTTCATGGTTGAGACTTTTAGACCAGAGCATATCCAATCTATGTATAAGCTTCCAGCAACTTCCGAATATACATATGGCAAAGAATTCCTGGAGGAATTCAAAAAGAAGGAATGCGAGGAATATGATAAAACCATGCCTAGTTTGATTAAAGATTGGGTTTCGCGTTCCGCATCATTCATAGTGAATGACAAGGGTGTGTATTTGATTTCTTCATTGGAGCCACAGTATATGTATGTGGCAATGATGACTTGTCGGCTTTTCGGATGGGAAGATACCACACATTTTTGCATCCAGTGGGTACCTCTTATCTTTCGGGTAGCAGAAGGTTGCTCATTTAATTGGGCTAAAATGCTCTCCGACAGTTTGTTCAACAGAATTACAGATTACCGGGAGAAAAAAGAAGCCGGGAGACCATCTAGATTCTTCATGTCCGCGTATATCATGGACGCAATATGCTCCATGACACCTTTTCCTTTGATGAATTGGGCTTGGAGTCCAACCCAAGAAAAATCTGTGCATGAGTACCACGATAAATTGTGGGAAAATAATGCAAATAAGTTTATTTATGAGATTTTCAACTGGGTGATGGTGCCCCTGCACGTCGCCATTTTTGGTTTTTCGCCACCCCGCATCTCTGATAGCATTGTTGCAAATATAAGCAGTATCACAGACTGGTACGTAGAGGAAGAATTCTCCTATTTTAGAGTTTTCGGAGCAGCTGTCCCTCCTCTGGCGCTACCGCTTTTCATCCCCGACAAGCTGGCCTGTCATGAGATTGCACGACAAACAGTAACCAACGGAGTGAGTAAAGACCTCAAAGCATCATCAAAGAAGGTATGGTCGTTTTTCCCTGTTCGTCTTAATTCCTATTCCTTATTAGATTTCGGACATGCTAAGGCTGAAGCTGCAACCTTAGAATATTTGAGCCTAGTCTCTATTGAGTACAAAAAGCACGATCCACAGAGAATTGTAAGCACCCATTTGAGGAATTGTAGATTAAAGAGGTTCGAACATGAGTGTTCACCCTCGGATTATGTCTTCCGAGGGGCGAGGTCCTATTCGGAAGTTTAATTTCGAATCAGATCTCTAGCACCCGAAGATAGGGCCTCTGTTTTAAAATTTCAGGAGCATAGGAAAAAATGACTCCCCGTTGTGCTGGGAGGTTTGGGACTTTCCAAGGATAAATAAAAGGAGGCCGAAAGTTCTACGGGGCAAACTTCTAATCCCAAAAAACATCAGGAAGGGGAGCAGTGAAAGATCCCCGAGCAGGAAAAGAATCCTGAGAAGGGGAAGAGTCCCGAGTAGGAAAAGAATCTCGAGAAGGGGAAGAGTCCCGAGTAAGAAAAGAATCCTGAAACAGAAGAAGGGACTACTAGCCCACCTAAGAAACATGATCCAGAGGTGGAAGTGAAAATCACCGACCCACCTGAAACTCAAAATCTAGAGACAGGGACAGAGATGAAGACCTCTGATCCTCCGAAAGAACAGGACTCACTCGTCACGCCAGGAAAGGTGGCGAAGCAGATTGGACAGCCCATCACCTTTGTCACACCCTTGCAGTCGACTCAGGGAGATGTCAGCAAGGGATGGATATTTGGTGAAGAGCTAAGACCTATAAGGGAAGAGGAACTCCCCCCTAATGAGTTCTTTTTTGACAGAAAGAGAAAGGATGTAGTAAAGAGGGAATTTTATCAAGAGGGAGAGTCCACTGTTAAAAAATTCAAAGTAATGACAGATGGAAAAAACAAGAAAAGTGATGAGTTCACCACAGAGATCGCAGGGACGCTAGGAGCGTATGCGTCAGCAAACCAATTCTCGGTTGCGATGTTGAAAAATCATCTCAAGAGAAAGAATCGACTGATCAAGACTCTTGAAGCCCGAGTAGCTTCGGCTGCGGTAGACGCTAAGAGTCAAGCGAGTGGAGAAATAGAGTTGGCCCAATTGGCCGATAAGAAAGAAATCGAAGTCCTCAATACCAAGATGGAACAAGCAAATTCAGTGATCTGAGAGGGTCGGGTGCAGTCGGGTCAGCAGAGGGATACGATCAAACGGTTACAGACTCATTTAGAGGTCGCAGAAAGCAAGGTGATCGACATCGAGATTGTTAAATCCCGAGCAATCGACATTCGGAGCAGGATCTCTTCTACTCAGCAGAGTCTGCTAAACAAAGTAGGGGATTTTCGAGGAGACTTCCTATTAATGCATCAGATTTCTGAGAATCTGATTGTCAAGGAAAGAAACGGAGAAGCTGCTCGGATCGCCTTCCAAGAAGCAGTGATAGCCACCAACAATATTTTTTCAGCAGGGTCTCCCGGGCTCACCATTGCTGAACAGACTAGGGGTAATATTTTGTTAAAAAATTGGGAGCATGATATTACTTTAAGCAAGGAGGAGGCTCAAAAAGTGACAAATTCACTAGAAGAAACCTTCAAATCCATAAATGGTGAGCTATTGGGGATGGAGAGTGGAGGTGACACAGAGACACTAAGGCAGATGAATATAGAGTGGATCTCCCTCGACATGAAGGAGAAAAATGAGAGAAATTTGGTAGAGATCTCTAAGATAGACAGGGTAGACATGGCTCAAATTGATGGACATTTGATTCAACCCAGCACACAACTCGGTGCCCTTGACATGGCTGATGCACATATGGGGAATAGACTTCCACAATTAGCCCGAGAGTGCTACTTTGCCGAAGCCATTTGTCAAGCAGAGCCGTCACAACTTGTATCCCAATTCATGGAYAGATGTAGGATATGCACTGAGTCTATGCAAAGACAAGCACCTGGCCCTTTTTGAAAATAAAGTAGAAAAGATGGAGTGTTTTCGCTCCTCACAGCTGCCAAGCGGAACTTTCACAACTTGTATCTAGTTTATAGACAGATGTATAATATGCACTAAGTCACGTAAAGGCAGGCAACTGGCACTTTTTTGAAAATAGGAGTAGGGAAGGGAAAATTTGTATAAATAGATCACCAAAAGAAGAACCAGAGGGGCTAGACTTTTTGGTACTGAATGTAGTAGAGATTTTGCATCAAAGAAGTTAATACAAGCAAATTTGAAGATTCTCGATTCTGTCACGACTGTGTTACAAGTTTGTTTCGTTATGTTTTCTTGTTTCTTTTCATTTTTCTCTACATAATTGATGTGTATCACTATAACTTAGTATGACCACTACTATAGTGAAGGGATTTTAAATTTCTGTAATTGTTTCTTGTCTTTCATCTGCACCGGCTATCAGCAGGTGTAAGACCAATTCACATTTACAGAATTTTATATTTATTTACACTATGTCAATTATTTCTATGTCAATTTCTTCTTCTGTGTATGTGTGAGTTTTCTACTAATAGGAACCTTACGTTATCCATAGCTAAATGTTTTTCTCTCACTCCACATCTTTACTGAAAAATAATACAGTTATGGGAAAGGGCCTTCAGTTTGCATTCCTATTTTGTTCTTCATGCAAAAATTTCTCTTATTTCGACTAAATTGAAACAACGTTGAAATCTCACGTTAAATCATTTCCATACTGGTACTGTTCCTCAATGACTGTCCCTGCAGCTACTCAACCTAATATTCAACCTGGACATTCTAATCAAAATCATATCACTTTAAATCTTTTCGATACAATCCTTAAAACTGCCAACACCCGGGAGGAATTAGAACTTTCATGGGTAGCCATTGAGCGTGATATAACTGCTCAAGAGAAGTTGAAAGCTAGATAGCGAGAACGTAGAAACCTTCATTAGTTTCCTACACCGAAGGATAACGTACATCTTCGTATTCATCCTTTACATACTTTCGGATGCCTTGACACTGTACTTGAAGCCTTAGTATAGACTCAGGAACAACACAAGGCGTTAACTAGGGTAAAATCTTTAACCTCTGATTGGACGTCATCGGGGTTTCGCACCTTGGCATCCATCATACCTGAGTTTTTGTTCTTGCAGCCCCGATAGCCGAGAACACGATGAATTTGTGATAACCTTGGTTAGAGACTAAGGGTAAAAAACTAACCTAACCATGGTTAAATTTGGTTCTCGGCAATTGGTCACTCGGCACTTTCTTCCATCGAGTTAAGGGGTCCAAAAATCTGATTCACGAAGTTGCGACATAATTATAGCGAGATTAATTAGTCGCCTAATCTAATATTTCCTTATTTTAATTTGAGTCTTAATTATCGCCACATCGCGATATCGCAACTCGGCATATCATTCTTCCAAAAGTTAGTCCTCAAATTCCCGAATCGCGATATGGCAATTAGGTTAGTTATATAATTAAGAATTCACCAAATCACGGTTATTATTAATTAAGGAAAAATCGGCACTCGCAACCTCGCGAGTTGAAGAGTCAAAATCTGAAAAGAAAATTCACGATACAGCGAAAGACGAGAAAATGGTTAACTTTGTTCAATTTGAAATTTTAAAATTAAGTGAGATACGTCCCATGTATCGAGGTTGGCACACTTCACGATGAATTTACTTTCTCTCCATAACCCGATTGCCTGTCAAGACACCGAACATTGATGACATTAATGAAGAATTAGGGTAAATCCATGAGTAAATAAGATCAGATTTATACATTAAATTTGGTTTTATTTGCGATTTGACAGGCTAATTTAAAAAGGTACAGAGTATTCAAATATATACGAGAGTTTCATTCTTTCTATGAAAACATTTCTCATAAGCGCACAGAGCTCACCTTGCTCTGAGGGAACTCATTTCCACATGTATGCACAGGTTTATTGCAGAAGAGCGAAAAAGCAAGCGTCAGCCATGGCCCCAAGGAGAGAAGCGAAAGAAAATGTCGAGGTTGCAGTGCAGGGTCCTGACAACGTCTCAGGTACTTCACCATGGACTGGCGGCTCAGTACCCACCTGGTCGTTTATTTCAGACATTCTGCAATCCGAGTTGATAAACTATTTAGACTCGGATGACGATGACAATGATATTGTAAAGGATGACCTGAACACTAAGTATAAGACAATTGTTCAGTCGGGAATGCACCTGGTTGCAACCAGACCTCGGTTGCTCCCATACTACGACATGATCCAATGGGCATTGGATCATGTCGACCTACCCGCCAGAACTATCGTAAATGACTGACAGGTCATGGTCGGAACTTTCAGACTAGAGCATATCCAATCTATGTATAAGCTCCCAGCAACTTCTGAATATACATATGGCAAAGAATTCCTGGAGGAATTCAAAAAGAAGGAATGCAAGGAATATGACAAAACCATGCCTGGTTTGATAAAATATTGGGTCTCGCGCTCCGCAACATTCAAAGCGAATGACAAGGGTGTGTATTCGATTTCTTCATTAGAGCCACAGTATATGTATGTGGCGATGATGACTTGTCGGCTTTTCAGATGGGAAGATACTGCGCATTTTTACATCCAGTGGGTACCTCTCATCCTTCGGGTAGTAGAAGTTTCCTCATTCAATTGGGCGAAAATGCTCTCCGACAGTCTTTTCAACAGGGTCACAGAGTACCGGGTGAAAAAAGCAGCCGAGAGACCATCCAGATTCTTCATGTCCGCGTATATCATGGACACAATATGCTCCATGACACCTTTTCCTCTGATGAATTGGGCTTGGAGTCCAACCCAAGAAAAAACTGTGCATGAGTACCACGACAAGTTGTGGGAAAATAATGCAAATAAGTTTATTTATGATATTTTCAACTGGGTGATGGTGCCCCTGCACATCGCCATTTTTGGTCTTTCGCCACCCCACATCTCGAATAGCATTGCTGCGAATCTAAGAAGTATCGCGGACTGGTACATAGAATAAGAATTCTCCTATTTTAGAGTTTTCAGAGCTGCTGTCCCTCCTCTAGCGCTACCGTTGTTCATCCCCGACAAGCTAGCATGTCGTGAGATTGTGCGACAAACAGTAATTGGCGGAGTGAGTAAAGAGCTCAAAGCATCATCAAAGAAGGTATGGTTGTTTTTCCCTTTTCGTCTTAATTCCTATTCCTTATTAGATTTCAGACATGCTAAGGATGAAGCTGCAACCTTAGAAGACTTGAGCCTAGTCTCTATTGAGTACAAAAAGCATGATCTGCAGAGAATTGTAAGCACCCATTTGGGGAATTGTGGATTAAAGAGGTTTGAACACGAATTTTCTCCCTCAGATGATGTTTTCCGAGGGGCGAGGTCCTATTCGGAAGTGCAATTTCGAATCAGATCTCTAGCAACCGAAGATAGGGCCTTTGTTTTAAAATTTCAGGAACATAGGAAAAGATGTCTTCTCGTGGTGCTGGAAGGTTTAGGACTTTCCAAGGATAAAGAAAAGGAGGCTGAAAGTTCTGAAGGGCAAACTTCTAACCCCGAAAAATGTCAGGAAGGGGAGCAGGAGAAGAATCCCGAGTAGGAGAAGAATCCCGAGCAGGAGAAGAGCCCCGAGCAGGAAAAGAATCCCGAGCAGGAGAAGAGTCCTGAAATAGAAGAAGGGACTACTAACCCAACCAAGGAACATGGTCCAGAGATGGAAGTGAAAAACACCGACCCGCCTGAAACTCAGAATTCAGAGACGGGGACAGAGATGAAGACCTCCGATCCTCCGAAAGAGCAGGACTCACTCGTCACACCAGGAAAGGTGGCGAAGCAGATCGGACAACCCATCACCTCTGTCACACCCTTGCAGTCCGCACAGGGAGACGTTAGTGAGGGATGGACATTTGGTGAAGAGCTGAGGCCTATAAGGGCAGAGGAACTCCCCCCTAATGAGTTCTTTTTTGACAGAACGTGAAAAGATGTAGTAAAGCGAGAATTTTATCAAGAGGGAGAGTCCACTGTTAAAAAATTCAAAGTAATGATAGATGGAAAAAAGAATAAGAGTGATGAATTCACCACATAAATAGCAGGGACGCTAGGAGCGTATGCGTCAGTGAACCAATACTCGGTTGCGATGTTGAAAAATCAGCTCAAGAGAAAGAATCGACTGATCAAGACTCTTGAAGCCCGAGTAGCTTCGACTGCGGAAGACGCTAAGAGTCAAGTGAGTGGAGCGATAGAGCTGGCCCAATTGGCTGATAAGAAAGAAATCGAAGTCCTCAAAACCAAGCTGGAACAAGAAAATTCAGTGATCCGAGATGCTCGGGCGTAGTTGGGTCAGTAGAGAGATACGATCACACAGTTACAGGCTCAGTTGAAGGTCGCAGAAAGCAAGGTTGTCGACATCGAGATTGTTAAATACCGAGCAATTGATATTCAGAGCAGGATTTCTTCTATTCAACAGAGTCTGCTAAAAAAAGTAGGGTAGTTTCGAGAATATTTCCTGTTAATGCATCAGATTTCTGAGAATCTGATTGTCAAGGAAAGAAATGCTGAAGCTGCTCGGATTGCCTTCCGAGAAGCAGTGATATCCACCAACAATAGATTTTCAGCAGGGCCCCACGGACTCACGATTGCTGAATAGACTAGGGGTAATATTTTGTTAAAAAATTGGGAACATGATATTACTTTAAGCAAGGAGCAGTCTCAAAAAGTGACGAATTCACTAGAAGAGACTTTCAAAGCCATAAATGGTGAGCTGTTAGGGATGGAAAGTGGAGGTGACACAGAGACACTAAGGAAGATGAATATAGAGTGGATCTCCCTCGACATGAAAGAGAAAAATGAGAGAAATTTGGCGGAGATCTCTAAGATGAACAGGGTAAACATGGCTCAAATTGATGAACATTTGATTCAACCCAGCACACAACTCGGTGCCCTTGATACTGTTGATGCACATATGGGGAATAAACTTCCACAATTAGCCCGATAGTGCTATTTTGCCAAAGCCATTTGTCAAGCAGAGTCGTCATAGCTTGTATCCCAATTCATGGACAGATGTAGGATATGCACTGAGTCTATGCAAAGACAACCACCTGGCCCTTTTTGAAAATAAAATAGAAGAGATGGAGTGTTTTCGCTCCTCACAGCTGCCAAGTGGAACTTTCAAAACTTGTATCTAGTTTATGGATAGATGTATAATATGGACTAAGTCACGTAAAGGTAGGCAGCTGGCACTTTTTTGGAAATAGGAGTAGGGAAGGGAAAATTTGTATAAATAGATCACCAAAAGAAGAACCAAAGGCTGGACTTTTTGGTACTGATTTGTAAATTGAGTTTTGGCATTAAGAAGTTAATACAAGAAAAATTTGAAGATTCCCAATCCCGTCTCGACTGTATTACAAGTTTGTTTTCTTTATGTTTCATGTTTCATTTTGCTCTACTTCTCATAATCGATGTGTAGCGCTATAATTTAGTACGACCACTACTATAGCGAAGGAATTTAACCTTTATGTAATTGGTTATTGTCTTTCCTCTGCACCAGCTATCAGCGGGAGTAAGACCAATTTGTATTTATAGAATTATATGATCATTTACACTGTATCGGTTATTTCCATACTAATATCTTCTTCTGTGTATATGTGAGTTTTCTATTAACAGGAAATTTATGTGTCTGCAGCTTAATGTTCTTTCTTTCATACTCGTCTTTTTATTAAAAGCAATACTGTTACGGGAAAGGGCCTTCTGTTTGCTTTTCTTTTTATTCTTAAAGTTAAAATTTCTCTTTCTGAAGACCAAATTGAAACAGCGTTAAAATCTCTCTTTAAAATCATTCCTTATTGGTAATGTTCCTCAATGACTGTCCCTGCTGCTACTCAACCTAATATTCAACCCAGACTCTCTAATCAAAATTATTTCGCTTTATATCTTTTCAATACAATCCTTAAAACTGCTAATACCCGGAAGGAATTAGAACTTTCATGGGCAAGCATTGAGCGTGATATAACTGCTCAGGAGCAGTTGGAAGCTAGACGACGAGAACGTAGAAATCTACTCTAGTTTCTCACACCAAAGGTGACTATATCTTCGCAATCATCTTTTACATACTTTCGGATGCCTTGACACTGTACTTTAAGCCTTAGTACATACTCAGGAACAACATCTTTTTGGCACCGTTGTCGGGGATCGAAGTTACGAAATATTTTCCCTGGGAAAACGACAAACTATTTCGTTGATAGTGTTACTCTTTGATAGTGAACATAGAGTGCACTCCGTTTTAAGGCTTGTTTAAAATATTTCACTTGGTGACTCCTCTGAAACACAAACTGGTGTCTGGTAGAAGGCATACCAGACAGAACCCGGGTGGCAAGCTGGTTGCGCCTGTTAATAATCCTGAGAAAATTTTAAAAGCAAGAGGCTCGTTTGAGGCAACTGCTTCAATTAATAAATCCAAAAACCCACTTGTAAAGACTAAATGCCCTTTAGAACCTCTTACTTCCTACAACCCTCTGTCTGATACCAAAGATCTAGAAACAAACTACTTAGAATTTAGGAGTGAGCCACATCAAACTTTCCCATCTATAAACAAGGGAAAAGGTCCTTTGGAAAGATTGTTATCATTTGACATACCATCCTTTCTTCATCATAACTTCCCAGTTTTGCCTGATTCAAAAGAGTGTGTTACACCCCCATTTCCTACTCCCAAGTCAATGGCAGGCGTTGGAGGAGGAGGTGGAGGAAATGCAAATGTCCCTCCTCCCAGAGTATTTGCAAAAGTAGCAGTGAGATATGCTCCCCTGGTTTTACCCGTTACCCTCCATGATTTACCTGAAAACTACATCAAAAATCTTCCTAAGTTCACTGGGGAGGGATATCTAACCGCAACTAGCATATAAACTTTTTTGACCAGTTCGCAGACATATGAGGTATTGAGCACGAAGATGTCTATTCGAGACTACTTGTCCAAACCTTCGAAGGAAAGGTCCGAACTTGGTTTCGGAGTCTTCCTGCAACGTCTATTTGGACATATAACGCCTTGGAAGATGCTTTACTCAGACAATGGGGAGAGCGAAAGGATCACTTATACGACCTTACCGAATTTGGGTCTCTAAAGAAAAAGAACTCAGAGACAGTTATGGAATTTATTTTGAGATTTAACAAACTGTATAATAAAATTCCAGCCGTTGTTAAACCTTCCGAACCCTCAGCCAAAGTAACCTTTGCGGGAGCCTTCAAACCTGATTTTGCATTGCTTTTGTGTAAAAGGAGAGGAGCTACCCTAAATAGAATGCAAGACGATGGTGTCGAAATAGAATCTAATATGATGGCTTCAGGAAAGTTGAAGGATAAAGTAGAAACAATCAATCGTGATAATAGATGCTATAGGGAACCAGCGGGTCCTTCCGAGTCAAATAGATACACTGATGACAGAGTGGATGATATGGCCCGAGTAATTAAAGATCTGTCTAACAAAATCTCTAGGATGGAGTTGGATCAGGCTAAAGCTGATCCTTCTAACAAAAGGGACTTCAAGAGAAACCCAAATCCCCAAAATCAACAGAGGCAAATAAAGAATGAAGATAAAGAAAACAAGCTCCACTAAAAAACAAAAAATTTATAGGAGCAAGTGACCTCCAAGATTTCTGAGATTCAGAAGATGAAGTTGCATGTTTCGGTGATGAGTTTTCACAACCATTTCTGACTAGGGAAGACTATGAGAAATCCTTAAATACTCCTCAACCATCTAATAAAGAAGAAGAAGGTGATCATACTGACCTCTACGTATCTCAACCAGAAACATAAATGATAGCGACTGATTTTCAACCCAGATACAATATGAGATCAAAAAATAAGCCCACCTCAACTAACCAACCTAAGAAAATCCTGCCAAGGAATCAATCTCATGAACCTCCTTTGAAAGAGACATTGTTACCCAGCAATAAAGTCAAGATAACAAAGACTCAAGAGTCTGAGGTAAAAAAAGCTAAAACCCAAACAAAGGAAACATGGCCGATAGATAAAGTTATATCTGTGACTAAGGTCATGAGTGATAAAGCGATCCAGACAAACAAGTCGGAAGAAAAATGCTCGGAAGTCTTAACCAAATAAACAGACAAGGCAAATACATCTTACAATTTTGAAAATGAATTAAATAAAATTAAGATACCGATTCCTTTGGTAGAATTAGCAAAAAACCCCACTTATCGGAAGCAAATTGCCAAAGTGATGAGTGTTTATGAGCCAAAAAGTCACTCCGACATTATCAACCTAGAAGATGACAGACCTAACATCACCTTTGGTCCTCATTTTGAGGGATTCAAAGACAACGTCACTCCTTTCTATATCACCCTAAATATACATGACCAGTTACTGCATAACTGGATGTTAGACTCCGGGGCTTCACATAATGTTATGCCAAAAACTATAATGGAGAGGCTGGGGCTCCAGATCACTAGACCCTATGGAGACCTATACTCTTTTGATTCGAGAAAGGTTAAATGTATGGGAATGATAAAATATCTGGTTGTTACCCTGGCTCAGGTCCCAGTCAAGAGTGTCTTGATGGATGTGGTTATTGCAGATATTCCCCCCAAATATGGTATGTTGTTATCCAGATCATGGGGAGCCAAGTTGGGTGGTTCTATACAATTGGACATGTCATATGCCACAATTCCTATATTCAGTGGTTAGTTTACTCGGTTGTACAGAGAAACAAGATTGGCGTATACTGTCAGTGATCCTCAGAATCCAAACAACTTCCCCATTTACGTTGCAGACCAAGATCTGGGAAATTTCATATTGTCATTTGATGATGGTTTATATGGGTGTTCATATGAACTCGATATGAAGCAGGTAGAGCTTAGCCTCTTGACTGAATAACTATGCAAAAATGGTATCTGGAAAATGTACTTTGATGGCGCTTCGTCTTCTGAAGGAGCTGGTGCTGGAATACTTTTAGTAGCACCTGAAGGAAAGTTTATCGTTCCTTTCTTATATCGTTTGCAATGGGATATAGATTACAAAAATAACGTATGTGAGTATGAAGCATTAATATTAGGGTTAGAGGCTGCAAAAAAGTTAAATATAAAAAACTTGGAGGTTTACGGTGACGCGGAATTGATAGTAAAACAGATAAATCGACAATACCAAGCCAAGCATCCCAGACTAAGAACATACAGAAATTGCGCTTGGGATTTGATCGAGAATTTTTTCTCATCTATAAAAATCCATTTTATTCCTCGCACAGAGAATCAACATGCTGACGCATTGGCTAAGGAAACTTCAACCTTTTCTCCTCCCACGAACGTTAGACTGAAATATCATATTGAAATCAGATATAAACCTTCTATACCTGATAATGTTAGACACTGGCAGATCTTTGAAGATGACGAACAAATTCAGAGATTTCTTATGGTGATAGGTGAGTTCTCTGAAACCCATCCAGATTAAGAAAACCAAAACGACCCGATGTGGGTTATCCAAGAAGATGAATATCCTGAAACTTTCCGAGAAAAAATAGTCGATCATCGCATGTTGGTCCTCAAAAATAACCAAATCCCGAAAGGCTTAATTCCTTTGGAAAGACTCTTCGATCAGAACGACATACCTGTGAAATCCACTTTGCAGCCCCAACCAGAAGAAGTGGAGGATTGCAACATAGGAACTGAAAGAGATTCCAGGATAGTAAAGATATCTAAATTTCTCCCTCCTAAGGTAAAAGACCAGTATAGAGACTTACTCAGACAGTATAGAGATGTTTTCTCCTGGTCCTATGACGATCTTCGAACATATGATACTTCTATAATTGAGCACAAGATACCTTTGAAGCCCGGAGTCAAGCCTTTTAGGCAGAAGCTCAGGCAGTTTAACCCCATTTTGTTGCCTATTATTAAAAAGGAAGTTAAGAAGCTCTTAGATGCGAAATAAATTGTACCTCTAAGATACTCAGACTGGGTGGAAAATTTGGTCCCTGTCAGAAAAAAGAATGGAGAAATCAGACTCTGTGTGGATTTTTGTAACTTGAACAGGTCCTCTCTTAAAGATAATTATCCACTTCCTAAAATGGACCATGTCCTAGAAAGGGTAGTTGGAGAAAATCGAATTTCTATGATAGATGGGTTTTCTGGGTACAACCAAATCGCCATGAACGAACAAGACAGAGAAAAAATCGCTTTCACCACACCATGGGGTACATTCATGTATGATAAAATGCCTTTTGGTTTAATGAATGCAGGGGCTACCTTCCAGCGCGCTATGGATATCGCTTTCGTGGGAGAAAGAGATAAGTTCGTAGTAATCTACCTTGACGATTTGACGGTTTTTTCTAAAATCGATGAAGAACATTTGATCCATTTAAAATAGACTTTCGAAAAATGTCGCAGGTATGGTATATCTTTGAACCCGAAGAAATCACATTTCGCTATGCAAGAAGGTAAGCTTCTGGGGAATATCGTATTTAAAGATGGGATCAAGATTGATCCTAAGAGGGTTGAAGTAATACAAACTATCAGTATTCCTAGAAACGTTAAAGAAATTCAATCTTTCTTAGGTACAATAAATTTTTTACGAAGGTTTATACCAAATTTTGCTGAGATTGTAAAATTGATCACATGAATGTTGAAGAAAGATAGCAGAGTAAATTGGACGACCAAGGCTAAAGCATCATTCGAGCGTATTAAAAAAGTCATCAGCAAGGCACCTGTGTTAACAAGCCCAGATTACTTGAAAGATTTCCTCATCTTCTCATTCGCTTCTCAACATACTATCATCGCGGTGTTGCTGCAAAAGGATGATGAAGGCTTTGAACGCCCGATCGCATTTTTTAGTAAGATCCTTAGAGACACCGAGCTAAAATATGATATAATAGAAAAATAGGCATACGCAATGGTAAAAGCGCTAAAAGATTTCAGAACTTATGTTCTGCATTCAAAAATTATCGCATACGTACCAACCAGTGTTGTGAAGGATATATTGGTACAGCCGGATAGTGATGGAAAACGAGGGCGCTGGCTCGCTAAAATACAAGAATTTGATCTGGAAATCAAGCCAACTAAATTGATAAAAGGAAAGGGTCTGGCCAAACTCTTGGCTGAGTCGAACCTTAGAGATCTTGACATCAATTTCCTACAAGGGGAAGATGAAGATACACATTTACAAGAGCCATATGACCAGACGTATCCAAACAAGGTTGAAGAAAAATCCATGTCGTCAGGATGGAATAAAAATATAGTTTTCTATTTGTTAAACCTGAAATGTCCAGATGGACTAACACCATCCAAATACAGAACTTTAAAACTCCATGTTGTCAAGTATTTCATCTCAGAAAATCAACTATACTGGAAGGATCCACTTGGGTTTTTACTCGTCTGTTTGGTTGAATCAGAAACCCCACGGGTCATAGAGGAATTTCACGAAGGAATCTGTGGAGGAAACCATGCGTGGAGAGCCACAGCCTACAAGATATTGAGGGCCGGATACTATTGGCTAAAACTATTTTTGGACGTCAATGCCAAAGTACGTGCCTATTACTCGTGTCAAATATTCGCTGGTAAGCAGAAACTCCCTGCACTACCACTCGTTCCAGTCAAAACTGAAGCCCCATTTCAACAATGGGGATTAGACTTTATAGGGGAAATTAATCCCCATTCCAGTGCTCAGCATAAGTGGATCTTAACGGCCACAGATTATTTTACAAAATGGGTGGAAGCAATTCCAACTAAAAGGGAAACAAACTCGGTGGTGATCGACTTCTTGGAAGATAACATCTTATCAAGATTCGGGTGTCCCTGAAAGATCGTTACTGACAACGCCCAGGCATTCAAGTCCATGGCTATGGTTGACTTCTGCCAAAAGTACAGTATTGTTCTCGGCCATTCCACTGCTTATTACCCTAAGGGAAATGGGTTGGCTGAATCATCTAATAAGAGCCTGGTAAACGTAATAAAAAAGGTACTGAACGAAAACAAGAGATCCTGGCATGTCCATTTGAAGCACGCATTGTGGGAAAACTGCATCAGCACTAAAAGTTCTATCGACATTTCACTGTTTCAGATGGTATATGAGACCGAGGCGGTTCTGCCTATAAACTTGGCATTGCCAGTGATGAAATTATGGCAGGATCAAAACAAAGAGCCCAATCATGTAACCAGAATAATTAACCAACTGATTGAGGTTCAACAGCTCAGAGTGGAGGTTGATGAGAGAATGCAGAAATACCAGGACGATATGAAAGCATTGTTCGATCTCAAAGCAAAGGACATAGATTTCTTCCCAGGTGACTTGGTGTTAATATGGGATGCAAGAAGGGAAGGAGCCGCAAAGCATGGCAAATTTGACCACCTTTGGTATGGACCATTCAAGGTCTCGGCTCCAGAAGGGAAAAATTCCTTTCTCCTGGAAAATATTGATGGAGAAGTTCTCAGCGCCCCTGTCAATGGGCGATATCTAAAGCACTACATGACTTGACAGTCGTCGGATGAAAAAGGAAATAAAATAAAATGAAAAATAAAAAATTGTATATATATAATTGTAAATAAATAAATTTTATTATGAGTTTTTGTACATATTTATGTTTTTGCTCAAGCATTTATTTTCAATTTTTGGTTTTCCTTCCTAAATTCTCAACGCATTTTTAATCAAATTCGTATTTGTTTTTGCAGGATTCCAACTGCAGATGAAACTAGCTGAAGAAATAAGGTGCAGATCGGTGTGGGAAATGGGACGACATAAAACAGGTGATACATAAGATAATTTGTAGCCCACAAAGAAATTGAAAAGAAAAGACAGAGGTAAGTTTTTTCAATACTCTGGTCATGAAAGGATGTTTTAGCAATCTAAGGTAATATTGTTCAAATTGAAATATAAAAAGCAGATAATGGGATTATTTTTGACTTCATAATCCTCAAACCAAATAATTTGAGTGAATATATTAAAATCCAAAAACAGTCAGTCATAAATTTTGTTCCAAAATATATCTGAAAACCAATCTTGAACTGTTGTCACCTTTTGTATATTAAGCCATTGAATTGCTACCTTGTTTTCTATCTATAATTTGGAGCCTAACTTTAGCAAGTCACTATCTTCCCGAGTTTTTTTAAAAGGAGTAAATTTTTTTCATTTTAAACCTCAGGGATTTCGGAACAGGTCTTAATAATAAATCCGCTCCTCACAACTACTTGATCTTCTGCTAAGTTAAGGAACGTTTATAGTGATCCTAACTTTCCTAGGTTTTTCAACAGCATCGAAAAAATCAAAGCTTGCTTGAACAGGATCTCCCTTAAAAGTTTTATTTATTCTCCCTTGTCTCCCTAAGAACTAAAGGTCTTGTGAGGGTCAAAGGAAGGTTGATACTGAGTAATCAAAATAAGTTGACAGATCTCTGATAAAAAATATTACACAGATCTCAGCCCTGATATAAACTGATTGCTCCCATCTTCGTGTTTTAAAAGTAAATACTAAGACAGGTGGTGAAAGGAAATTCAGAAATGATTTCCCCCACCTATTCCATTAAGACGATGAAAGGAAATTCAGAAATGATTGCCCTCGTCTTAGTGTTTAAACGCATAAATATTTTCTAAAGTGGTGAAAAGAAATTCAGTGAAAAAGGGTTAGACAACTTCACTGGGGTACTGAATAGGCTCGCTGGCAGTGAAGCAATGTCTGAGAGATCTGTAAGGCTGTTATACATAAACATCAATCTACTCTGGAAATCAACGCTTTCTGAAAACCTGATCATTTCCCCAAATTCCGACAGGACTTCCCTATTTTAGATTATATAATATCATTCTTTTGATGCAAGCTAAGAATCGCAAGACCTGTTGAATATCCTAGGAGCGTTACGACTGTCTTAAAACGTTCCCCAAACTTAGTAGCGAGAAAGGGAAAATTGCAAAACTGACTTTAGCTGTGTTTAGAAAGAGTATCTAAGTTTGAAAAAATTTATGGGGTTCCAAGCGAAATTTCCCTCCCCTTCTATCTTTTTCCTTGATTTTCTTGTTGATATTAGCCTATGACTCCATTTACCCAATTTTGGCACCTGGTCTACTGTTCTTCCCGCCTCACCGAGAAGTGGGATCCCTAGTTGGAGCCTATGTTGGAGCCACCCTTGTTTTTCACCTCGCGCAATTTTCAATTTTTGATACTTGAGATCTAAAGTTGCTTTTCTTCTCCTTCCGAAATCATAAAGCTCTGAACTCTTGTCCCATGAATAGCAATGCTTTGTCACTTTCAAAAGGGGTCCATTTTTCACAAAGTATGTTTGCTTTTTAGTTTTGTTTCGGTATCTCGCAAGTCGGACACTTTATTTATTAAATTCACAAGTCCCGAGTCACAAAAAGGCGAACTCGGTTATAATTTTCGTCCAAGGCGTTAACTAGGGTAAAATATTTAACCTCTGATTAGATGTCATCGGGGTTTCTCACCTCGGCATCCATCAGACCTGAGTTTTTTTTCTTGCAGCCCTGATAGCCGAGAACACGATGACTTTGTGATAACCTTGGTTAGAGACTAAGGGTAAAAAACTAACCTAACCATGGCTAAATTTGGTTCTCGGCACTTCGTCACTCGACACTTTCTTCCATCGAGTTAAGGGGTCAAAAAATCCGATTCACGAAGTTGCGACATAATTATAGCGAGATTAATTAGTTGCCTAATCTAAGATTTCCTTCTTTTAATTTGAGTCTTAATTATCGCCACATCGCTATATCGCAACTCGGCATATCATTCTTCCAAAAGTTAGTCTTCAAATTCCCGAATCGCGATATGACGATTAGGTTAGTTATATAATTAAGAATGCGCCAAGTCATGGTTATTATTAATTAAGGAAAAATCGGCACTCCCAACCTCGCGAGTTGAAGAGTCAAAATCTGAAAAGAAAATTCACGATACAACGAAAGACGAGAAAATGGTTAACGTTGTTAAATTTGAAATTTTAAAATTAAGTGAGATACGTCCCGCGTATCGAGGTTGGCACACTTCACGAGGAATTTACTTTCTCTCCATAACCCGATTTCCTGTCAAGCCACCGAACATTGATGACATTAATGAAGAATTAGGGTAAATCCATGAGTAAATAAGATCAGATTTATACATTAAATTTGGTTTTATTTGCGATTTGACAGACTTATTTCAAAAGGTACAGAGTTTTCAAATATATACGAGAGTTTCATTCTTTTTAAAAAAACATTTCTCATAAGCGCACAGAGCTCACCTTGCTCCGAGGGAACTCATTTCCACATGTATACACAAGTTTATTGCAGAAGAATGAAAAAACAAGCGTCAGCCATGGCCCCAAGGAGAGCAGCGAAATCAAATGTCGAGGTTGCAACGCAGGGTCCAGACAACGTCTCAGATACTTCACCACGGACTGGCGGCTCTGTATCCACCTGGTCGTTTATTTCAGACATTCTGCAATATGAGTTGGTAAACTATTCAGACTCGGATGACGATGACAATGATATTGTAAAGGATGACCTGAACACTAAGTATAAGACAATTGTTCAGTCGGGAATGCACCTGGTTGCAACCAGACCTCGGTTACTCCCATACTACGACATGATCCGATGGGCATTGGATCATGTCAACATGCCCGTCAGAACTATCGTAAATGACCGACAGGTCATGGTCGGAACTTTCAGACCAGAGCATATCCAATCTATGTATAAGCTCCTAGCAACTTCTGAATATACATATGGAAAATAATTCCTGGAGGAATTCAAAAAGAAGGAATGCGAGGAATATGAAAAAACCATGCCTAGTTTGATAAAAGATTGGGTCTCGTGCTCCACAACATTCAGAGTGAATGACAAGGGTGTGTATTCGATTTCTTCATTGGAGCCACAGTATATGTATGTGGCGATGATGACTTGTCGGCTTTTCGGATGGGAAGATACTGCGCATTTTTACATCCAGTGGGTACCTCTCATATTTCGGGTAGCAGAAGGTTCCTCATTCAATTGGGCAAAAATGCTCTCCGACAGTCTTTTCAACAGGGTCACAGAGTACTGGGAGAAAAAAGCAGTCGGGAGACCATCCAGATTCTTCATGTCCGTGTATATCATGGATGCAATATGCTCCATGACACATTTTCCTTTGATGAATTGGGCTTGGAGTCCAACCCAAGAAAACACTGTGCATGAGTACCACGACAAGCTGTGGTAAAGTAATGCAAATAAGTTTATTTATGAGATTTTCAACTGGGTGATGGTGCCCTTGCACATCGCCATTTTTGGTCTTTTGCAACCCCGCATCTCGGATAGCATTGTTGCGAATCTAAGTAGTATCGCGGACTGGTACATAGAAGAAGAATTCTCCTATTTTAGAGTTTTCGGAGCTGTTGTCCCTCCTCTGGTGCTACCGCTGTTCATCCCCAACAAGCTAGCATGTCGTGATATTGCACGACAAACAGTAATTGGCGGAGTGAGTAAAGAGCTCAAAGCGTCATCAAAGAAGGTATGGCCGTTTTTCCCTGTTCGGCTTAATTCCTATTCCTTATTAGATTTCGGACATGCTAAGGCTGAAGCTGCAACCTTAGAAGACTTGAGCCTAGTCTCTATTGAGTACAAAAAACATGATCCACAGAGAATTATAAGCACCCATTTGGGGAATTGTGGATTAAAGAGGTTTGAAAACGAATGTTCTCCCTCGGATGATGTTTTTTGAGGGGCGAGGTCCTATTCGGAAGTGCAATTTCGAATCAGATCTCTAGCACTAGAAGATAGGGCCTCTGTTTTAAAATTTCAGGAACATAGGAAAAGATGTCTTCCCGTGGTGCTGGGAGGTTTAGGACTTTCCAAGGATAAATAAAAGGAGACCGAAAGTTCTAAAGGGAAAACTTCTAACCCCGAAAAACGTCAGGAAGGGGAGCAGGAGAAGAATCCCGAGCAGGAGAAGAGCCCCGAGCAGGAAAAGAATCCCGAGTAGGAGAAGAGTCCTGAAACAGAAGAAGGGACTACTAACCCACTCAAGGAACATGGTCCAGACATGGAAGTGAAAAACACCGACCCGCCTGAAACTCAGAATCCAGAGACGGGGACAGAGACGAAGACCTTCGATCCTCCGAAAGAGCAGGATTCACTCGTCACACTAGAAAAGGTGGTGAAGCAGATCGGACAACCCATCACCTATGTCACACCCTTGCAGTCGGCACATGGAGACGTTAGTGAGGGATGGATATTTGGTGAAGAGTTGAGGCCTATAAGGGCAGAGGAACTCCCCCCTAATGAGTTCTTTTTACAGAAAGAGAAAAGTTGTAGTAAAGCGAGAATTTTACCAAGAGGGAGAGTCCACTGTTAGAAAATTCAAAGTAATGACAAATGGAAAAAACAAGAATAATGATGAATTCGCCACAGATATAGTAGGGACGCTAGGAGCGTATGCGTCAGTGAACCAATACTCGGTTGCGATGTTGAAAAATTAGCTCAAGAGAAAGAATCGACTGATCAAGACTCTTGAAGCCTGAGTAGCTTCAGCTACGGAAGATGCTAAGAGTCAAGCGAGTGGAGAGATAGAGCTAGACCAATTGGCCGATAAGAAAGAAATCGAAGTCCTCAAAACCAAGCTGGAACAAGCAAATTCAGTGATCCGAGATGGTCGGGCACAGTCGGGTCAGCAGAGAGATATGATCACACAGTTACAGGCTCAGTTGGAGGTCACAGAAAGAAAGGTTGTCGACATCGATATTGTTAAATCCCGAGCAATCGATATTCGGAGAAGAATTTCTTCTGCTCAACAGAGTCTACTAAACAAAGCAGGGGAGTTTCGAGAAGATTGTCTGTTAATGCATCAGATTTCTGAGAATCTGATTGTCAAGGAAAGAAACACAGAAGCTGCTCGGATCGCCTTCCAAGAAGCACTGATAGCCACCAACAATAGATTTTCAGCAGGCCCCCCCGGACTCACCATTACCGAACAGACTAGGGGTAATATTTTGTTAAAAAATTGGGAACATGATATTACTTTAATCAAGGAGCAAGCTCAAAAAGTGACGAATTCACTAGAAGAGACTTTCAAAGCCATAAATGGTGAGCTGTTAGGGATGGAGAGTGGAGGTGACACAGAGACACTAAGGTAGATGAATATAGAGTGGATCTCCCTCGACATGAAAGAGAAAAATGAGAGAAATTTGGCAGAGATCTCTAAGATGAACAGGGTAAACATGGCTCAAATTGATGAACATTTGATTCAACCCAGCACACAACTCGGCGCCCTTGATACTGTTGATGCACATATGGGGAATAAAATTCCACAATTAGCCCGAGAGTGCTATTTTTCCGAAGCCATTTGTCAAGCAGAGCCGTCACAGCTTGTATCCCAATTCATGGACAGATGTAGGATATGCACTGATTCTATGCAAAGACAAGCACCTGGCCCTTTTTGAAAATAAAATAGAAGAGATGGAGTGTTTTCGCTTCTCACAGCTGCCAAGCGGAACTTTCACAACTTGTATCCAGTTTATGGACATATGTATAATATGCGCTAAGTCACGTAAAGGCAGGCAACTCACACTTTTTTGGAAATAGGAGTAGGGAAGGGAAATTTTTTATAAATAGATCACCAAAAGAAGAACCAAAGGCTGGACTTTTTGGTACTGATTTGTAAATTGAGTTTTGGCATTAAGAAGTTAATACAAGCAAAATTTGAAGATTCCCAATCTCGTCCCGACTGTATTACAAGTTTGTTTTCTTTATGTTTCATGTTTCATTTTGCTCTACTTCTCATAATCGATGTGTAGCGCTATAATTTAGTACGACCACTACTATAGCGAAGGAATTTCACCTATCTGTAATTGGTTATTGTCTTTCCTTTGCACCAGCTATCAGCGGGTGTAAGACCAATTTGCATTTACAGAATTATATGATCATTTACACTGCATCGGTTATTTCCATACTAATATCTTCTTCTATGTATATGTGAGTTTTCTATTAACAGGAAATTTATGTGTCTGCAGCTTAATGTTTTTTCTTTCATACTCGTCTTTTTATTAAAAGAAATATTGTTACGGGAAAGGGCCTTCTGTTTGCTTTTCTTTTTATTCTTAAAGTTAAAATTTCTCTTTCTGAAGACCAAATTGAAACAACGTTAAAATCTCTCTTTAAAATCATTCCTTATTGGTAATGTTCCTCAATGACTGTCCCTGCTGCTACTCAACCTAATATTCAACCCAGACTCTCTAATCAAAATCATATCGCTTTAAATATTTTCGATACAATCCTTAAAACTGCTAATACCCGAGAGGAATTAGAACTTTCATGGGCAGCCATTGAGCGTGATATAACTGCTCAAGATCAGTTGGAAGATAGACGACGAGAACGTAGAAATCTACTCTAGTTTCTCACACCGAAGGTGACTATATCTTCGCATTCATCTTTTACATACTTTCGGATGCCTTGACACTGTACTTTAAGCCTTAGTATAGACTCATGAATAACAACTATCATGGAAGAACTTGGATTAGAAATCACAAAAGCTTATCATGATTTGTATAATTTTGATTCAAGGAAAGTGCAATGTCTTGGATTCATAAAATATCTATTTTTTACCTTGTTTCAGCTTCCCATGAAGAGTGTGGTCATGGATATCATGGTGGCTGATGTTCCTCCCAAGTTTGGCATGCTCTTGTCAAGATCTTGGATAAAAATACTTGGGGGAACCTTGCAGATGGACCTCACATATGCTACCATTCCTGTTTTTGGAGGGGAGCATATATGACTGTACATAAAATATTAGTTGGCCTACATTATCAGTGATGAAGAAGACCCCACCAATCATCCTATCTTTTCCCTTGATACTAATTTAGGATCTAGCTTATTGCAACTCACTAATGCCCCTGAACCTCCTCTTGAGATCAGAAAGTCCATTACTCTCTGTGAAGATTCCCCTCCAATTACCTCTGTTTGGAAAATGTTCTTTGATGGAGGTTATTCTAGAGAAGGTGTTGGTCTTGGAGTAGTTTTTATTTCCCCTGCTTAGGAAACCATATCTCTGTCATACAAATTAGAATTTTAAATTACCAATAATGTGGTAGTGTATGAAGCTCTTGTTTTGGGTTTCAGGTCTGCAAAGGACATGGGAATTAAATACATATCAGTGTTTGTAGATGCTGAGTTGATTGTCCAGTAGATCAAAAATATTTATCAGGCCAAACACTTATCAGACCAAACACCCTCGGCTCAAAAGTTACAGAAATGAAGTATGGGACCTCACTGACAATTTTTTATCGGCTTTCAACATTTCATTTATTCCAAGGGAAAATAATGTCATGGTCAAATATCTGGTTGTTTCATCAATCAATTTCAAAGTCCCTCTTCCACCTAAACTCAAGTATGATGAAGAATTGAAATATAGACACTCTATACTTGACAATGTCAAGCATTTGAGAGTGTTTGAGTATGATATTGAAATCAAAAGATTCCTGGAAACTGTTGAGGATTTTTATGTATTTCACATTGATCAAGATCCTGACTCTGAAATAAAGCCTCATCTTGATGTTTTCTCAAAAAATATTGTTGATCATCACATTTTCCAGCTACCCAACAATCACATCCCAAAGGGACTAGTTCCTTTGGAAAGGCTTTTTGACAGAAATGATGTGGCAGTGAAGGGTAAAATTGCAAATGATGATGTTGATGTGGTTGAGTGAAATATTGGCACAGAGCAGGATCCAATATTTGTAAAATATCAAGTAGTCTATCAAGTGAGCAGAGGGCCAAATATATTGAGTTATTAAAATAATTTTCCAATGTGTTTGCTTGGACATACGAATACCTCAGAACATATGACACAAATTTCATTAAACACAAGATCCCATTGAAAGAGGAGGCCAAGCCATTTAGGCAAAAATTAAGACAAATAAAGCATATGTTGTTGTCTATTATGGAAAGGGAGGTAAAGAAGTTGTTGGACGCCCAAATCATTGTCCCCTTAAGATATTCTGAATGGGTGGCCAACCTAGTCCTAGTGATGAAAAATAATGGAGAAATCAGACTTTGTGTTGATTTCAGAAACCTGAGCAAGAGCTCAAAGAAGGACAACTACCCTTTACCAAAGATGGAACAAATATTGCAAGGGGTGACAGGTGCATCCAGGATTTCCATGATTGATGGATTTTATGGCTACAATTATATCTATGTCCTACCCGAAGACAGAGAAAAGAAAACCTTCACCACTCCTTGGGGAACATTCATGTGTGCCAAAATGCCCTTTGGATTAATGAATTCAGAAGCAACCTTTCAGGGATCCATGGACATAACTTTCATTGGGGAAAAGGATAAATTCATGGTCATCTATCTGGATGACATAACAGTCTTTTACAGACCTGATAAAGAGAATTGTTGTCATCTGAGGAAAGTCTTCTTGAAATGCAGAAGATATGGTCTTTCCTTAAATCCTAAGAAAACATTATTTTCCATGAAGGAGGGGAAATTGTTGGGACATATAGTATCAATTCAAGGTGTCAAGATTGATCCCAGTTGGGTGGAAGCAATACAAACCTTATCACTTCCCAGATGCAAAAAGGAATTTCAGTCCTTCGTAGGAAAAAATAATTTTATGAGAAGATTTGTTTCCAATTTTGTTAAATTGGGGAAGCATATCACAATCATTCTTAGAAAGGAAAATGAAGTAAAATGGACTTTTGAGTCTTGAGAATCCTTTAGCCAGATAAAGAAGGGATTGAGTGAGGTACCTATTCTTACCATCCCTGATTATTCTAAGGATTTTATGATTTTCTCTTTTTCTTCTTTTGATATGTGGTAGTTTTTTTGTTGCAGAAGAATGTCGAAGCGCTGGAGCAACCAATTTCATTTTTCAACAGGGTACTGAGGGATGCTGAGGAAAAATGTGACATCATGGAGAAACAAGCCTATTCCCTGGTGAAATATATCAAATCTTTCAAAGTCTATGCTATGCATTGAAAAATCATTGCTTATGTTCCTTCAACTTTTGTGAAGGACATTCTCATCCAGCCTAATGTAGACAGGAAAAGGATCAAGTGGATTGCCAAGATCCTTGAATTTGACCTAGAAATAAATCCCACCACACTAGTTAAAGGTCAAGGTTTAGCCAATTTGTTGGCTGAATCTAATTGTAAATCTTTGGGGGTTAACTTCATCAATTATTGCTCAGAAAATCAACAAGTTGGATTGTCTGATAAAAGTTCTCAGGACAACCCTTCATTGGCATAATACATTTGGTACAAAGACATTATATTTTTTCTGCAAAATTTGAAACCCCATGATAGTATGGGAAGAAGAAAGGTAAGAGATTTAAAGATCAAAGCAATCAGGTATTGCCTCATTGACTAGATCTTGTATTGGAAAGACCCTCTGGGTGTGCTTCTGAGATGTCTAGATCCATAGGAGGTCCAAAAAATTATGTTTGATTTTCATGGAATCTTGTGTGGAGGAAATCACATTTGGAGAACCAAAACCGAAAAAATTCTTAGGGTTGGGTACTACTGGCCCACTTTATTCACTGATGTCTGTGAAAAAATCAGAGCTTGTATAAAATGTCAGAAACTCTTTGGTAAGCAGTAGCTCAAGTCTCTGACTTTGAAGCCTGTAGTAGCTTCAGGACCCTTTCAGCAGTGGGGCCTAAAAATTATTGGGGAAATTCATCCTTCTTCAAGTGGTCAACATAGGTAGATCTTAATTGCAAAATACTATTTCACCCAGTGGATAGAAGCTATCCCCACAAGGAGGGCTTCTCACAAAGTCATCATTGGTTTTCTTGAAGATATTATGGCAAGGTTTTGTTGTCTGAACATAATCATCACTGATAACATTGCATCCTTCAAGTCTAGATGATTGATTAAGTTTTTTGAGCAGTTCATAATTTCATTGATACACTCTACCCCTTACTATTCACAAAGGAATGGACTAATAGAGTCCTCTAACAAAACTCGGATCAAGATCATTAAAATACTATTAGAGGATAATAAGAAGGCCTTGGATTCAAAGATAAAAAAATTTCTGTGGGATGACAGAGTGACAACAAAGAGGTCCCTGGGCATCTCTCCTTTCCAACTTGTATATGGGATTGAAGTAGTCTTTCCTTCTCAGCTTGCTCTGCCTGTGGAAAAATTCTTTCAGGACTGGCAGGGTGAGCCTAATGATATGATAAACATAATTCACCAACTAGTAGAAGTCCAGTAGGCTAGAGAGCAAGTGATGGACAAGGAACATGAACATTAATAGAAAATAAAGCAAGCTTTCAACAAGAAGGTCAGAAAGAAAGATTTTCAGTTCAGAGATCTAGTAGTGAATTGGGATGCACCCAAGGAGGATAGAGGCAAGCATAACAAATTTGAATCCCTGTGGATTGGGCCCTTCAAATTTTCTGAGATATTTTCAAATAATACCTATAGGTTGCATAATTTGGAGGGTGATGAAGTTTTTAGTGCCCATGTAAATGGGCATTTTCTGAAGAAATTATTTATTTGAGCCATGGATGGCTCCCATGTCTTTGTAAATATTTTTTTTCTTTTGTTTTCAATTTCTTAGGTGACTCGATAACCCAACAGTAAGGCACTGGAGATACAAAAGAGTTCTTGGTATCTCACAGGGAGAAATCCATCCCCCATGGAGCCTAATGTTATCACATTAATTTGTAAAGGGTTGTTTTTTCTAAGACATTGGCCCCTTGGTGAAAGAAATGAAGAAAAGGGGCAAAAAACCCACAAAATCGCGTTATCCTAAGTTTTTGGGCCTGGGTGCAAATGTGATAATCGGTGCATAGATCTATGGCTGAGATCTATGTGCCTAGATCTATGTTGTGTGGTCCATACCAGACCCCCTTGACATTCTTCCTTTAACGAAGCGAGATAGGTCTGAATAAGAATTTTCCTAACCGGGCCCCCCCATTATCGTGGAACGCTCTCATCAATTCGAACCCCCACACTCCAAACTTCTTACCACCACCACCCCCCTCGAAAATATCCCACTTACCGCTCTCCCTTACTTCTTTTCCTCCTGCCGATACCTGTTTCATCTCCCATGCCCCCTCCACTTTTCACCACCACACACCTGTTCTCCACTCACTTTCTCAGCTTCGCACTTCATCCTCTCACCTTCCGCCATGTGTCTTCCAGTCACCTCCATGTCGTATCTCCTTCCTCTCCCTCCTCTTGCCTCCTTTCATCTATCTACCATGACGTATTATTATGTTGGTCGAGTCCACCTCATGTGGCCACCTGATCCCTCCTTTCACCCCCACATCATCACCTCATTCCACTTCACCTCTGTCTTGTCCTAGTGCAGTATCCACGTTTTCTGTTGCCCACACTTTCCCGATCACCTTCCATCTTCCACGTCTGTCCGTATGGCCATCTCTCGTCTCACCTCCACGTCGATCGTGCCATCGTCCCTGCTAGATCCTCATCCAAGTCTGCCAAATGGGTCCCCTTGTAGCAGTCCAACAAAGTAGCAGACAACCAAGGGAAAATTGCCATGTCCTTCAAATGCAGAGTTGACTTGGAGCTCTCCGATCCCGAGGAAGTAGTTATTCAAAAAGTTGGTGGTGGTTGAACATCATTTCCACCATAAATGGAAGATATAGGAAAGGAAATTTAGTTGGTCCACTTAGCCACAGGCCCGTTCTAAAGTGAGTTTGTGTCGGGCAGAGTTCACGTCTGACTAGAGGCTGGACACACAGTCTGCCAAGAGGCATGCAGATGTAACTCCTTCAATGTGATGACTCAAACTTGTTGATGAGATTTTGGTTTTGAGTATATATGAGTCATTCTGATATTTTTTTAATGTAGATGGTAGAGATGATCTCATGCATGTAATGTTTTAGTAAATTTCCTGGTTCCCCATTTATGTACGGTATTTTGAGACTTCTTGTTTAATAAAAATCAATTTTCTTCCCCATTTATTTTGGCCTCTGATACTGGAATCTCGAGCATGGATGATCCAGTCGAGTTGTTGTGACTTTTTTTTAATGTAGGTTTGATTGCATTGTTGCTACAACATTTTCAGTTTCTTGAAGTTCTCAGATCCGGGAGGATCTTGTGTCTGAAGCTTTTCTTCCCAAGGCTAATACAAGACCGGATGTTCACATCAGACCTTCACATTTCTCTCATTTTCTTCCAGCTATTCAACACTATACCAACTCACTAGTTGAAGTTAGATCAATACACCATTTATCTGTGCACAACTACCCATTTTTCTGAGTTAAAACGATATATCCCGAGTCTGGATCCATTAGACCACCATTAAATAATTTCATTGTGACATAACTAATGGGTATAGGGCTTACCTCTAATGCAATCTAGAGGTGACTCCTGGTGCTAACAGGGTGGAAGGACGAACACCCACAATTAGTTAGTTATCTACCACCTGTAATAGATCAATAATTGCATATCTTGTGTATTTAAGTGGTATTGTGAGTTAAAGTTGGATATACTATTAATGTTGTAGGGATGGTTAAGTTTTCTTAATGATTTACACTGTATTTCATTCTTTGTATCTTCCTAAATGTTAAATTATGCAAGTAGGAAATCATATGGATAGGACATGTTTCATACTCATAAATGCGTGCGTCCTGTGGTGGCTTAAGCTAGAATCACGAACTGTATGTCAGTCGACCTTGGACATAGTTTCATGAACACATGTCGACCCTCCTAATCGTTTTGAGTCCCTTGAAGGACAGAGTCTGTTACACTCAGGAGAGGTAGTTTAATTATGCATAGGCTCTCTGCGAGGAAAGAAGAAATCGATAACCACTTAAGTTCTAGACTTGATGAATGAGCACAAGGGGTGCACAAAAATTCTTGTAAGTGTTAAGTCCAATAGAAAGAGCATAATTATCTTAGCTCGTTCATAACTGACGAAGCTTAGGAAGGATAGAGAGATTCAAGTATCAGAAGGGAATATCCTTTCGATTGGAATATGAACGAATGATATCTGTTCGAGAGGATCCAAGGTCTGTCACGACCATTAGATTTGAATAAGGAGTGCAGACGTTAATGTCTCGATTTTTTCAGTCTTTGCAATTTTGATGAATGTTGGTAATCATCGTGAAGGGGACGGATTCTCTGAAATCTGAGACCCAAATTCGCGATGCGATATGGACCATAGATCTAAGGATCTATTTGGACCCACCTTGACCGTTGGGTCCATGAGTTCGGATTTCATGCGACAGGAGAATCATGCGTTGGTGTGACTAAACCCCCGAAACCCGAAGTAGCGATGAAATATGGACCATATATCAAAGGATCTATTGGGACCCTCCTTGAACGTCGAATTGGCAATATTGGAGTCCGCACATCGATAGAATCACACATTGGCACAACTAAACTTCTGGAATGCGAAGTTGTGATGTGATCTGGATTATTGGATCAAGGAAGCTTGTGGATCATCGATCTGATGTGAGAAGATTAATGCAAGGAGTATGTAGGAACTCAACATCCCCTAAGAACCAAGATTAGAAGAGATAAGCACTCCTCAGAAGCACATATGAGGTCCAAGAGGTGAACTTGTTTCAAGTTCATAAGCTTCGGAGGGAAAAAGGAAGTCGAGACCCATATATCAGGGCTCATAGGAGGTAGATCGAAGGTTGAGGCCTTCAAAACATCTGAAATCTTCCAAGTCAAGAAAGAAAGTGAAATATCAGGAGGAGGAGCGATAGTGGTCACTGGATCAAGCACTATGAAAGATCTGGGCCGTTGAAATTCACGTCTAGACAATTAGAAGAGCGTGCAAGAGGAGATCAGATCTAGGCCATCAGATCTAAGTAGGACCAATAGTCGTTGGATCCAGAAAAGGTGCATGACAGTTAAACCCTTCAAAAGAATACAGGAGAGTGGACTTTGCCAAGTCCCGAAGTTCCAAAATCGTCAGAACCGTCCATCATCAGGGCTAACAGGTGGAAGCATATCCGAGAGTTTGAGAACTCACACATCGAAAGAACTGGGGGAGAGTAATCTAAACTGCACAAAGGGTGAGGTGTGAGGTGACTCTGAGCCATTATATTCAGAGGACATGTGGCATAGATCCACGTACTTTAGAGGAAGAACCTGCGGAGAAGTCAAGAGGCAAATAGCCGAGGAGATGGGAGCCACAACAATCCTAGCCGTCAATCAGGATAGGACACATGGTGGGAGATCAACATTTCCCTGACTCACAAATTGGGAAAGTCAAAGGAATAATCATGAGAACTCATGAGATCCGAACTCATGAGTTGATATGGATTGTAGGATCACGAAAGACTGTCGATCATTGATCTGAATCTATTGGAATATCAGGGATCAGAAGAGTCAGGGTGGACTCACATCCAAATACCCAAGATGCAAACTCGTGATTTGATCACAACTATCGATCGAAGGGAGAGTGTGGACTATAGATTGGGTCTTGGAGGGAGTTCGCATATCAGACTTCAGAGAGGAGAAATGAACTGCCCTCGGGAGACGTGAAACACGAAGTCCTGAAGCGCTTAGTAGTTTGGCCCCATGTTATCACCCAAAGTCTAAATTGAAGTAGCCTAGTGGGAGAAGCTAGTGCCTATAGGCTTCTCTGATAGGGAAATCATAAATTGGGAGTATCGGGTTTGGACGATAGAAAAGCACCAAGGTCCAAGGCCGTGAAGCACCTTTTGTATACGCGTGTGGTCACAGCTGGTGGTCACATGGAGGAAGCTTGCACCTGGTGCTAGTTTGCACAAGTGAAGTCTCACAAAGACCCATGGATCAATTTCTTAGAGATTCCTGTAGCGAACCAAAGAGTTTCTTCAGCTCAGAAATTTTGAAGGTCCATTGACCAGGATTAGAGACCATGGATGGAGGATTCAACTAATTGAGGAAAAACAAAAAAAAAATATTTAGGCCCTATCATGGGTGTGTTACATTATGATAAAGAACAGTGTGAAAAATACTTATGAATGGAAGTATTGAAAGATCCATAAGTTCTTCCAGAAGGAAGGAGAAGAATCTGACAACAACTTTCTCCATATATACCTCTTGTACTATCCATGGATTGGAATTTACATGTAAAATATTGTTCTTCCCAATAAAGCAAGTGAGAAAGAAGCTTATACCTGAAAGAGAACCTTGTATGAAGATATAAGAATACCTTGTATGGATTCAAACAAATCGATGCAAATTATCTCATATACAACAGAATAATGGTGAAAACGTTCTATGATAGAGATAGTGTATCATAATAGTTACTTAGAAATCTGGAATGATGGATTGCTAATCTATGGAAAAATCTTATGATGATAGAAGAAGTGCTACTTGGATATGTTTCAGTTTGATCCTTTCCACGATGTCATGACTGTTATCCACAATTTTGGTCATCATGATGATGTTATGGTGATGGAAAATCAATCTCTTCACTAAGAACACTTTCTTGAGAAAAGTTACATTTGTCTGCTTCCAGAAATCATGCTTTTAAGGGATGTTCGCAGGCTACCTATATATTTGCCTGCGAGAATGCCTGATTCCTGCAGGATGCATTAAGATAGGGTGCGAAGGTTTCACACTGTAACTAATTGTCAGGGTGCGAACATGTTCCAAAGGAAGGAAAAAGATAAAATCTTGAACCTTATATAAGGGAATCTTGTAGAAACATGAGTTGGATTTGAATGGTTATTCAGGTGTTGGCATTCCAGATATCTTGGGATCATTTCCTATCCAAGTAACTAATCTATCTTCTCCTATATATTGAGGAGATTGCTCATGGAAAGGGTTAAGAGGAATAAGAAGCAAGCTAGCAAGAGATTGATTGGAGAATTATTGAAAGCTTGTATGAAGGACTGATGCTACAGCAACTAGAGACACCAACAAGGTCATCAAAAGTGGTTGATTTTCTTCATGCATGAGCAAGTGTGTGTGTCAGAGCTAGGAGCCATCGAAAGGAGACCAATGACATCAAGGCTCAGGTTGTAAGTTTCACTTTCAATTAATTTAATACAGTAATATGTCCCTTTCCCATAAAGATGATGTCACTTTATTACATAACTCCTTGATCATATGTATAGACTAGCTATTGAATATATTAATCTGCCTTTACTTCGATTGGTTTGTACTGTTGTGATCTGAACGACACAAGAGCATTGGAGAAAAGCTTGGAACAATAGAGACCTAAGGAAATCGTTCATAAGGTATGTTCATGATCCTCGTCTCTTAGTTCATTCAATAGGCTAGATCTAGGGAAAGTGTATTATTATGTCTTGTTTTGTTCTAGATCCAGGTGGATTTAGGGAGATCGGTTTGTGTCCGAATTTACGGATTAATCCTGAAACAAAATTGGTGACTCCATTGGGGATATATTCCCTTTTCTTTATGGTTTTTGAGTTATCTGTGGCCATTTTCTCTATTTACATTTTTCTCCTGTTTTTTCAGTGTCTGAGTCCTCAGGATATCCTGAGAGACCTTCTGGGTCTATAAGTCAGTTTGAATTTTGCTTGCATTTTCAAAAATTTTATTGTCTTCAGGAGTTCTCGCACTATGTTCATTGACAGCCTGCGAGAACCAGTCAAGTTCTCACCTTGCATATAGGGTCCAGTGTGAACACCTCGCACCTTACTTCAAGGTCTACTACGAGAATCCTATCTTCTCGCACTGTGTAACACTGCTTGCCTGCGAGCAAGATTTTTGAAAATTTTGAAATTGAGTTTTGACTTTTTCAATTGCTCAGAACAGTTGAATTGCATCTTTTTGGCTTATTGGATCATTGATTTGTATATCTCTTTCCTTAGTTTGCTTTCTTGAACAGATTTAGGGTTTCTAGGTCTTTCTTTCCCTTGGTAGCTTGACTTTCTTTTCTTGGCTCTGTTTGGCATTTTCTTTCTCTTTGACTTCTGGAGTTGAGTGTGTCTGATTGGCTGAGAACCAGTGATTGGTAGAGAGTCAAGTGCTTGGTGTTTTCTCATTTTCTTGGTGGTTCGAAAGAACATTTTTTATTTGCATTGGGAAGACTCATTGGTTTGCTTTTTGTTTTTACTTTCATTGAAAGAATTGGTTGGGTTGTTATTGTTTGATTCTGTATGATTTGATTTTCTTTTCTCATTAATTGGAGTTCTTCTTGGAAAGTGAACAATAAGTTTTCTTTCAAGATTTTGTTTTTTGTCATTTTGAAAACATTGCAAAATCAAATTTTAGAGTTTATTGAAGTATTGGAAAAAGACATTTAGAGATTGTTCATTGATAAATGATTGTTTGCATTGACATCTGAATGAAAATTGTGCATTGCATTGAAGTATTTGAGTTGATTTGGAAAATTTTCTCTCTCTCCCATTGCTAGGATTCATGGAATGAAAAGAATCATATTTCATTATCATCCTTGCATTATTTGGGTCAGAGTCACACATCATGAGTTTCACTTTCGTTACCTTTGAGTAATCAACAACTCTTAAAAACATTGCGTAATCTTAAAATTGATCTAGTAACTTTTTCTAGGTCTCTTTACACCAACATATTAGCTAGGCTAGTGCTTTGGAGTAGGAAGAGAGATACACTCTCCAAAATCTCAAAACACACAATAACATCTTGAGTCAGGGAGCGTTAAATTCCATTGGCAGCATATCGTCCTGGGACGCCCTTCTAATACAAGGGTTAAGCACTAGGTTGCATTAGTGTTGGCAGAGTTACTAACCCTTCTTTGTTGACATTGGTGTAGAGATTGCACGTATTATGGGGATCACTCCGTGGTATACCCACAATTATGAGTGGAAGCCTTTGAGTTGGTTTCGGGCTAGATACCCTGCCCTTGCGTGTGGATCGGACTGACGACTGTCCCCCTAGGCTGTATTGTTGTTTGTGGTGACCTTAGTGGCCTCTCTCTCTAGGTTATTACCCAAGGTGACTGTGGAGGGGAAAGTATTCACAGTACCTGGAATTGACGTTGATCAAACTCACTCGGGATCCTTGGAGGGTATACCCACGATTATGTGTGGGATCTTGCACGAGGGCGTAAGTCTGTTAAGCTGGTCGTCAACGTAACTTTTCCACCTTAGCCGCGCCCCTTCTCGTCTCGTTGTCACGACGTTGTATTTCATCACCAACTAGTGGCTTCGAAATTAGAAGGTATTGTTTGCTTGTTGGTTGCTTTCTAGATTTTGTTTACTAGTGAGTGTTGTTTATTTCTCAAAGTTGACCCTAGGAATTTATCTCGCGGAACTTGTCACTTGTTTACAATTTATCCCCCGCGGTGTTCTTGTAGAACGCAAGGATTATCTCCAGAACATATGGATGATCCTCAAACTAATGGTACACCTGAGGGTTCACCCCATCAGACTAAAGTCCCTATGGTTACTTCACCACACGGGGAACCCAGTGACTTCCAGTTGTCACCACACCACTTCCACAAGTCGAACGAACTGATTCTCTAGAAGAATTTCGAGTTACCAACACTATAGAGGACTATCAGGTTCTTCGTGGTGAATGAACTCTCGGATGACTAAATCCTTTTGAAGAAACCCTAGTTACATCTTCCGAATCAACTGTTGGGCATTCTCACGGTGTAGTAGGCCAAGATCCTTTTTGGTCCGGTAATTTCCGACGAGTTCTTTTCGGTACAGAGTCACCTCCTGTCTACGAAATCAACCCTCCTGTGTCTCCTGAGACATAAACCACATCCGAGACTAGCACTTATCATTTTATTCTTCCTCCCAAGATGGCCCATCTCGCGAATACGACGAGTGTCCAAACCGAGATCACTACGACTACTCTTCCTCCTATCAATACCCAACGAATTTCTGATATCATCCTGACACTACCACCTGGTTACCATGTGTTGAAGGCTCTGTTGAATCCTCCTAATCCAACACCTCCACAAACCCCATCCGGTTCTCCAGGTGGTCCTCCTTTTCCTGGGTATGATTTTCCTCATTTTATTCCGACACTCCCACATTTTCCTTCTGGTAATCCTATTCCTAGTGGAACTATTCCGACTATTGCACCCAACACGCAGATTCCCGTTGGTGGATAGGGTGGTACAGTTCCTTTTCCTTTTCCAGGAAAAAACACAGTTACTACACAACCTACGGTTGGCACACAACTTTTGGGGGGAACTATACCTACATTAGGGGGACCAACCTCGCCTTTTGGACAAAATATACCTCCTGAATTGGCCCAATATTGGAATCAACTTCTACAAAACTTTCCTCAAAATTCTGGGGGGCAACAACCTGTCCCTAACATTGGCCAACCTTATCCCAGGGTAACCAATCCTATTTGGTGTTCGGGATAGACTACTCAACCCCAGGTCCCTACTCAAACTCAAGGCCACAATCCTTGGGGTTACTACCCTATCGAGCCACCACCAAATCAACCAGGGCCTTCCCTCTATGGACAGTCCGCTTACGGTCCTACTGGGTTGCCGACAGGGCTTCCACCCCAAAGCCACCAGTATCTGCAAGTAAACTGACAGTTTCCTTTCCTTTCTACCTTGGATTTGCCAGATTTGTCTAGGATTCTAAATGATCCTATTCGTCACTCTCCCCAATGGCCTGCTATTCCAGCTAAGCTTCCATCGGACATTTCGAAATTCGATGGCAAGGCGGGAGAGGACCCTAATAATCATGTCATGACTTTTCATTTGTGGTGTTCGTCCAACTCACTGATGGACAAATCCATTCGTCTACGTCTTTTTCAATGAACCCTTACCGGTTCGGCTGTGAAGTGGTATATTGAATTGCCACGAGGTTTCTTTTCTGATTTCAACACCCTAGATATGGATTTTCTCACACATTACCAGTTACCGATCCATTACGATACTGGAACTGAGATTTTGACTTCCTTTAAACAAGCTAAAGGTACTCACATCTCGGATCATATACACGAGTGGAGACACCGACGACGTCTCATTAAACTTGAACTCCCTGATCAGTTACTGGCCGAATGGTTCACGAAATCTTTCGTGAACGAAATTGGTAAAGACATTGCTATGGGAAGTGTTGTTATAGAGGAGCAGTCTATCAATCATTCTCAGTATCTTGATCTCTTTTATTCGCAAACGGGAACACTTTACAACCTGCTACCTGAGCTACCTCGTCCTGGTACTTCCAGCACGTCAACTACTCCAGTTGCCTCGCATGCCGCTGATGGTGTGATTGGTACTACTCATACCCAATCACACTCTGTTTCAACTACAACCCCCAAATCCACGTCTTCTAATGTTCAAAATGCTCCGTATCCTTCCCCTCCCGCCGATAAAACCTCTGAAGTGAACGTTGTTCAATCTACACCGACTGGTAAAAATAAATCAAAGAAAGGGAGAGGCAAGAATAAGGAGAGTAAAAATAATAATCCAAATGAACAAACCAAAACCCCTCCTGATGACGATCAAGATAAGTGTAAGCCACGATATCCTTGCCTTATCTATGGTGATGATCATTACACGAAGGATTGTCCTTGACGTGCCGAGGTTAATAACTTCCTTCAAGGAACGCCCAAACCATCTACGCCGGCAGTCTTGTCCCAACCCTTCCTGTCTCAGCAACATGCCTCTTTGGTCATTCATGACCAACCATCTACTTCTACAACATCATATGTTTTGATGTGCTCCGGTGATTCTAAGAAAAATGACGTTGCCATCGCAACTAGAACCAAAGACTATTCTCCATCTAAGGAGAAGGTAGATGATTTACCTCCTGATTTGGTACAACCCTCTCCGCCGAATCCACCTATGAATGGTCCTCTTCATCTCAAACGACCGAGCCTTGATACAGTCCTACGACCTCCGAAAGGTGTCGTTAAGAATTTGGCATTCAATCCTCATGCTCGTGCGGCCCAGAACTATAGCATTGTCGAAGATCTGGCCCAAGCGCCTTCATCGATGTCTTCCCTTGAAGTCCTTCAGTCTTGTCCTGCACAACGAAGGGATCTATTGAAAGATATAGGTGGAATTGATCCTACAGATACGAATTTGATATTCTTTGACTTGGAAGACCATGTTCCAAGGTCCCCCACAGCTTGCGTTTCAGATACAAGTTATTGTCTCAGAAAAGAACATCTATCGAACTGTTTTCGATGAGGGTGCCTCTACGTGTATAATGTCTTTTACTTGTTGGAAAGCCATTGGCTCTCCTCCGTTAACTGAATAAAAAAATACTTTGAAAGCCTTCAATGGTTTGGGTTTTAAGCCTTATGGTGTTCTTCCATCATTTCCAGTTACTCTCGAAGGTAAGACTGTCCAAGTTGAATTGGAATTTTTCGATGCTCCCTTAGATTATAATCTTCTTCTTGGCCGTAGCTGGGTAGATTCTATGCGCGTTGTTGTGTCAACACTATTCTATGTAGTCCGTTTTCCTCATCAAGGAAAGATCGTTATGGTTGATCAACTTGTCTTCTTTAATTCTGATACTCGCACCGGAAACGTGTCGTTTATAGCTAAAACCCCACCGGGTTACGAGAATGTTCGAGTCGGTCTCTTAAAAGACTCTTCGTTAATGGGTACTTTTCCCATACCACCACCACCCGATATTCTACGCCCATCAGTTGCTTCGATCAATATGATCTCCGTCGTCCCTCATGAGCTTCCGGTGTCTTTTGACCCTTGGATAGTCCCTGATCTAGAAGATCATCCTCGTTTCGGCAACGTCATGTCATTAAGTCCGATCGAGTCTGCTTATCACGAGATTCAATCGGCAACACCTTCTACACCCTCTCCGGAGGAGTTATCTTCTGATCCTTTTCATGCTATCTTTCTCACTGATGAGATGATCATGTCCGTAATGGCCGATACACTGTGGGACGATGGGCATCATCGTTCCATATTGTTTCTGGAACAACACACTCTCGAGAATTATCAGCGGATTTCAACTCCATCGAGCGTTGTTGTCATAATGACCATTCCCATATCTACACGTGATGTGTTTGCGGAAGGGAACCTCAACAATATTTCTCCCACGATACCCATTGATATTTCAATTAACCCTGGGATAGTTGAAAATGTTCACGTTGGAGCTTCGTGTTCTCCAGATGAAATTGTCACCTATACTGCTTTGTTCAAGGAATTTCGTGATATCTTTGCCTGGAGTTACGAAGAGATGCCAGGTATCGACCCTGCTATTGTTGTGCATGAGATAAAAATGTACCCTGGAGCTAAACCAGTACGGCAGCGCCTCTGTCCTGTCCATCCACGTAAAGCGACAACCATTAAACTCGAAGTTGAAAAACTTCTTAAAGTCGGTTTTATTTATCCCATGGCTTTGACAGAATGGGTTTCCAACCCTGTACCGATTGATAAGAAAGGTGGTAGTATACGTGTTTGTGTTGATTATCGAGATATTAATAAAGCCTGTCTGAAAGACAACTTTCCAACCCCTTTCGTCGACCAGATTGTCGATGACTGTGCCGGCAGTGAATTTTTTTCTCTCATGGATGGATTCTCCGGCTATAATAAAATTAACATCGCTCCTGAGGACCAACATAAAACTGCTTTTATTTTTCCTTGGGGTACTTTCGCCTACAAAAAAATTCCCTTTGGTCTTAGAAACGCAGGTGCAACGTTTCAATGTGCTATGTCTTATGCGTTTCACGACATAAAGCATATCGTTCAACCTTATTTGGATGATTTGCCAGCTCATTCTTTATGCCGAGTCGATCACCCTAATCATCTCCGAGCAATTTTCATCCGTTGTTGGTTCTATCGCATTCATCTAAACCCTCATAAGTGCATCTTTTGCGTAGAGTCCAACCATCTTCTCGGGTTCATTGTTTCACGTCAGGGGATACGGGTAGATCCTATTAAGGTTGAGGCGATTCTTAATCTCCCTCCTCCTTCTTCACTACGCCGGTTACAAAGTTTGAAGGGGAAAGCAAACTTTCTTCATCGTTTCATCCTGAATTACACCGAGATTACCCGTGGTTTCACACGTCTTTTAAAGAAAGGTTCAGAGTTTGTTTGGGATAAAATTGCCAACAACGCTTTTGAAGCTTTAAAGTTGTCCCTCACAAAAGCTCCTCTCCTTTTCCCTTCGGATTATAGTCGAGATTACTTTATTTATCTGGATGCATCCGAGTATACTATCGGCACAGTCCTCGTTCAAGAAGATGATAACCACGATGAACATGTTATATATTACTTGAGTAGAAGTCTATCATCAACGGAAATCAAGTACCAACATGTTGAGAAATTGACTTTGGCTGCCGTTCAAGTAGTTCAACATTTTCGTCATTATATTCTCTCCAGAAAAACTACAGTGATTTCATATTGTAACCCCATGCAACATATATTGAACCATCAATTGCTGGGGGGAAAGTACTCCAAGTAGATTGTCATTCTCCAGGAGTTCGACTTGGAATTCGATCGCGCCACGTCAAAGAAATCCTTAGTTTTCGCTGAGTTAATTTGTGATTTTCCCCACTCTGCCACGGAAAATGTAGCAGTGGATTCGTTACCTGACGAATCACTTTTCCTTATCAGTACTGATGATATTTGGTATGGAGATATCATTATATATCTCCAAACTCAAACTTTTCAGCCTGCTTTGTCCAGTGTTGAACGACGTTGCGTCCGTTATCAAGCACGTCATTATATTATCCTTGGCGATACTCTTTACCGTCGAGGTATTAACTCTGTCTTTCGGTGTTGTTTGACTTTTGACGAAGCTGAGAAATCTTTGAATGACTGTCATTCAGGAGCATGTGGTGGTCATATGTCTGGGTATGCTACTGCTCAGAAGATCTTACGTGCAGGATACTTTTGGCCTTCTTTATTCAATGATTGCATCATTGCTATTCAAAAGTGTCATGCCTGCCAGACCTATAATCAGAAGATTCGGTCACATCCTAATCCCCTTCATCCTGTAGTCTCAGTCAGTCCTTTTGCAAAATGGGGCATTGATTTCATGACATGTCACCCTCACTCGGTCGGGGGGCATGGTTATATTATTGTAGCTGTTGATTATTTTACTAAGTGGGCCGAGGCGATGCTGACATTTGATAATACTGGGAAGACTTCAGCGTTATTCCTTTTCAACCATGTCATTACTCGTTTTGGTGTTCCTCATGCTATCGTTATTGATCATGGTCGTCATTTTAGGAATTATATGATGTCTGAACTTACAGAGAAGTTGGGTCTTCATCATGATAGCTCAACACCCTATTATCCATAGACTAATGGCCAGGTCGAAGCCATCAATAAAGTTCTCATAACTATGATTCGACGGATGATAGGAATACATAAAAATAGTTGGCACACGATTTTGTTCTCCACATTGTGGGCATATCGAACATATGTTAAATCCGCTACGGGATTTACACCCTTTCGATTAGTTTATGGCATGGAATCCATTCTGCCAATAGAATGTGAAATACCTTCTTTGAAGCTAGCTGTAGAGATCTTACCCAATACCTCTGCTGAAGAGGAACATCTATTGTATTTGATGGGATTAGATGAGACCCGACGTGATGCCACTTTAGTAATAGAAGCCCAAAAGAAACGCGTTAAGGCACAATATGACAAGCATGTCAAGCCTCGTGTTTTGTCTGAAGGTGATCTTGTTCTTCTATATGAACAGGATAAAGATGTCGTAGGAGCCGGGAAATTTGAACCTATGTGGCGTGGTCCCTACATTGTTAGCAAAGTTTTGGAAAAAGGAGCGTATGAGCTAGTTGATTATGATGGTGCACCTTTGAGTGAACCCAGGAATGCGTTGTACTTAAAGAAGTACTATGCATAAGTTATTTGTGCGTGAGTACTTGTATTTTATGTATCATACTGCGTGTGTGTGTTACTTTAGTTTTGCTTTTGACGTTATCTGGTCTCTGCCCTTACGTGACGTTGTGTTTGATTGCCAGATGTCAGAGTATTCGCTACCCTACATTGGCTTCGCTGATGGAGCTAGCCGTAGTACTCAGAACTTAGCCTCCACTGCATGGGCAATCTATGCCCCGACAAATGAACTCATATCTCTATGAGGTATATGTCTTGGCCGAGCAACCAACAACATCACAGAGTATAGTGTCGTTGTTGAATTATTGGTTGATGTTATCTCTCTTGGAATTCGTCACTTGGTTGTGCGACTTGAATCGCAGCTTGTAGTTCTACAACTCAGTAATGTATATTCTATTTGAAGTCCTACTTTATTAAGGGTATATTTGTGGATTCACTTCTTGGAACAATATTTTGATCACATTGAATATCAACATATTCCTAGACGTCTTAATACATTAACAAATGCTTTAGCTAATTATGTACTGGACAGGTATTTAAATCATTTATAAATCAAGCACATTAAGATGTACACAATGTAAAGTAAACCGGTAGAAGCCGTGTATATATTTAACGATCAAAAGAGTTTGTTTTTACAAAATGTTTGTCCAAAGACCAAAATATCAAAAATTGAAGCTCATGGCTTCTACATAAGGACGTCACGGATGATGTTCACGATAACACACTAATGTCCTAGAAACTCTGCGAAGCATTCGACCCATAGATGAAGAGACTCCCACAGTGTGATGTTGATCGCGTCGTGGAATCTCTTCCAGAGTCATATCTGGAACGTCTGCCATCAAACCCTCTAAATTCTTCTCCACCGTCAAATAATGCTCGGCGTACTGTGGAACTACTACTGCTACCTCTCCTCGTCACTGGATAAGAGAACTGCCAGCAGGTCAATATGGTCCAACATCTGTGTTATCAACAAGTATTTGGTGTTAGTCTTCGGGTAAATCTATAAAACAAAAACATTTATATATGATAAATATTCAAAAACACCTAAAAAAAAAAATTTGTGTACTTCTTACCGAGGTCTCCCCACTGAGTGTCTTCAAGAAGTGCTAGATCCATATCTCCTCTGAAATCCAGCCTGGCATATGCGTAGTCATCCACCATCATCATTTGGTTCTGCAACCAGTCAAAGAAAATATCGTCGTATTTGATGATAGGCCCTACCACATGTCGGGCCATGAGCCGACACCACCGCAACATCCTCGGATCTCTGGGACCAGGAAGATCCCACTCAACCTGTAGACAAAATACAGGGACTCTCTCTAGGAAGAAAGACACTAACAATTATCCATAACCAAACTGTTTTAGATTTCCACGCCTGCTTTTAGTCAACTGTTTTTTGATATTGCGTAAAACTGCGTCAGCCCAGTTAAATACCCAGGGCTCAGTACACTCGATGGCGTACTGGAAATAACTCTGCAAAGACATATGTGGAGCATCACTTCCAGCCATCCGAGAAATGGTAAAGAGAATAGTGTGGAGAGTTATATTGGTCACTCCCCAGATTGCTACTTTCCCTTTCTTTCTTTCGGCCTCAGGTACGCAGTACTGGTTGCAATATTCACTCATTGTTAAACCCCCTGCTCTGATGCCGGTTAAACTGACATAGGACCCGCGCCTGGATAATCCGGTCAAGAAATAGATATCCTCGATGTCAATGGTCAATGCATGAGCTCCCACGATGAAAACTTGTTGGTCCGGATCCCACATTCGGACTAGGTATTCCAGTAATCAAACTTGGGCTCTCATGCCCGGGATACGAAAATACTTTAAGAGACCAAAGTCTCTTAGTGCAGCTATGGTGGGAGGATGGTTTTCGACATTGGCATTTTCCTCCTCGTTCTCTCGTTCCCGCCACTCTAACACCATGATTGTGGCTAGTAACCTGCATAAGAAACACACAAACATGGTTAGTGATTTTATTCATGAGATAAAATTCTTGCAATTGGCTAAACGTTGCATAAGTTTTTGAATTCTGCATTGTTCGCAGGTGGCCTACTTTGCACAGTGCGAACTTCTCACAGGCAGCCTATGGCCCACCTACGAGAAGGAGTCATTCTCGCAGATCCCATATGGGCCACCTGCGAGAATGCCTCCACGTGCATAGGGTTCAAAAAATTGACTTAAAACTGAACGTTTTACCAATGGAATTGAATTTCTAAACCATGAAAAGATAAGGAATGGAGAACTTACCAAAATGATGCTGACGACTCGTCAAATGGTCACCCGTAGCTCCCAGAAATCGACACCGAAGGTAGAGGGTAAAATGAGGGTTTTTGGACTAAAATGGTAAAAGGGTGAAATGGTATGGTAAATTTTGTTATTGACTCATTTTAATTACTTTTTACTATATCAAATGTGGGTTTTTTATGTTTATTCATTATTTGACCCTAATCACTAATGTGAAAATGAGTGAAATGATTGGTAGGTGCAAAACATGGATGATTATGGACAGAATTTTTACCTGGTGTGTTGTGATTTTGATTGTTTGTTATGGTTTTGACATAAAACCTCGAGCGCCTTTTGTCCGTTCTTGCGCTTGTAAAAAAACATAAGAACGTCACCGAGCATTGTTTTATCATTTTTTCGGGCTCGCTGTGGTTACATGAAAAAGGAACCCCCATGGATTTATCTTTAATCTCTTTTCAGACTCTCTAAACATGAAAAGATTGCCGAGTGATCTTGCTATTTTTCGTGCTCGTTAAAGTATTTGAAGTATGCGTCCTTCGAGCGATAGTTTAACCCTTTTTCGGTCTCGTTGGACTATTGTATGAAAAAGGAACTAAGAGAGTTCTCTTTTAAGTGTTTTTCCAAACTCTATAATCTTGAAAAACCTTCGAGTTTACTATCTCTAGACTCGTTAAACAAACATTGACAGACCCGTGATGGGACCGAACCACTCCTTCCTAGGGTTCGTTAAAAGTACTCCGAGGGACTCGTCTGAAGGATGAGCTTATATCAACAAGCATATGTGATCCTCTTCAAGCTTGCGTAAAAATAAAGAGGTACTTGCCAGAAATGGTGGGGGAAAATTTGGGAAAGGGATATGTTTCATCTTTATATTAATTGGCAGTAAGTGTCGCTCTTGAACATCACACCCCCTATTCATCATCTGAAGCCGGTTTGGGAAATCCATTTGTCTCTCATTCGATTCGATAACAAGGTCTTTCCATGTGTCGTATTTGAGTCAATGATGCCTAATCATTGGTCATGTCGTTCATAAGTTCAAGAGAAGTCCGTCTGAAACCTCTATTTGAGTCGGCCATCTACAGTTATCCATTCTCTTTGTGTCGGCCTTCCCTGTGTCAAAAGTCCAATTGCTACATGCTCTGTTTCACTTTCAAACTCTGTTACTCATTTCGTGTCATTGATGGGGGATACATCAAGGCCCTCCTATGATGAGTTTTGTTCCGTCGACTTCAGCACATTATCCGGAATTAAAACTTAGAAATCATTCAGTACCTTGGAGCTTGCATGCCTCAATGGCAAGTTTCCTCGCTTTCGACAGTGGGTTTACATCATTGACCCCTGATCAAAATATTTTGTTGATTGTTCAACATCAACCCATTCATTCACAATCGATGGATTTTACTTTAGTACCTTGGGAGTCATTGACATCAATAGTGATTTCCCTCGCACTTGTTAACGGTTATATCAATGGCCGGTAATCAAGTGGTTTCTATCATGTTCAACTTCAACACATGTAATCACATGGTTAGATTCGTACTTTAGGCGATGATATTGAAGACCCTGGATATTGTCTTAAGTGATCCAGGTTACGATGGAGTATGTATGATTTTTGACACATAGATCCACTGTGTATGTTTCGTGGCTATGTCGTCTTGACTAAAAATTTGTCGCATAGATCCACAGTGTATTCAAGTGGCTATGCTATATTTGACGGCATGGATCCACAGTGTATGATTGGTGGCCATGAACTTTGTTTATGATGTCATTAGTCTATGATCTGAGCATGGGAATGCCTACCTCAAACGGGATACATATGATATTCTGCCGATGCTTGGATGTTTGCAGGTTTCCGATTAGATGCGCTCTTGGTTCTTGACACACACATGCAGCTTACAAAGTCTATCGACTGTCACTGATTCCACTCTCAGACTTTGGGGGGAAATCTGTTATCCACAATTTTGGTCATCATGATGATGTTATGGTGATGGAAAATCAAGCTCTTCACTAAGAACACTTTCCTGAGAAAAGTTACATTTGTCTGCTTCCAGAAATCATGCTTTTAAGGGATGTTCGCAGGCTACCTATATATTTGCCTGCAAGAATGCCTGATTCTCGCAGGCTGCATTAAGCTAGGGTGCAAAGGGTTTGCACTGTAACTAACTGTCAGGGTGTGAACATGTTCCAAAGGAAGGAAAAAGATAAAATCTCGAACCTTCTAGAAGGGAATCTTCTAGAAACATGAGTTGGCTTCGAATGGTTATT
>JZKD02S1672659.1:3089353-3124995 GCA_000966675.3 Picea glauca
CGAACCTTCTAGAAGGGAATCTTCTAGAAACATGAGTTGGCTTCGAATGGTTATTCAAGTGCTGGCATTCCAGATATCTTGGGATCATTTCCTATCCAAGTAACTAATCTATCTTATCCTATATATTGAGGACATTTATCATGGAAAGGGTTATGAGGAATAATAAGAAAGCTAGCAAGATATTGATTGGAGAATTATTGAAAGCCTATATGAAGGACTGATGCTAAAGCAGCTAGAGACACCAGCAAGGTCATCAAAAGTGGTTGATTTTCTTCATGCATGAGTAAGTGTGTGTGTCAGAGATAGGAGCCATCGAAAGGAGACAAACGAAATCAAGGCTCAGGTTGTAAGTTTCACTTTCAATTAATTTAATACAGTAATATGTCCCTTTCCCATAAAGATGATGTCACTTTATTACATAACTCCTTGATCATATGTATAGACTAGCTATTGAATATACTAATCTTCCTTTACTTTGATTGGTTTGTACTGTTGTGATTTGAACGACACAAGAGCATTGGAGCGAAGCTTGGAACAATAGAGACCTAAGGAAAGCGTTCATAAGGTATGTTCATGATCCTCGTCTCTTAGTTCATTCAATAGGCTAGATCTAGGGAAAGTGTATTATTCTGTCCTGTTTTGTTCTAGATCCAGGTGGATTTAGGGAGATCGGTTTGTGTCCGCACTTACGGATTAATCCTGAAATAATGACATAGCAGGAAACAAAAGTGTTGAATTCAACCATGATATATTGTAATGATCAAAGATATATGAATCCTTCAAAGAAAACCAATGCTCCATGATAGACTGAAGTACATTGAGATAAAGCATTACATTCTCTATGATGAAGTAGAAAAAAGAGAAGTGGTTCTCCAATATATCTCCATAGATGATAAGATAGCATATATTTTGGTAAATCCTTTTTCCAAGATGAAAAATTGCGTGTACTTAAGAAACAAGTTGGGCCTTGTGGAGATGACTTTCTTATTGAAAAAGGAAGAGATTACTCCTAGGTTGGGAGGGAGAACTGATGTTTTATTGATTTATGGATATTCATTTTTCATTTCGAAAAATGGTCCAGGATGAGTAGTTCCTTTCCATTTCATAAATTTGTTTGAGATTTATGACAGACAGGAATTTTCCAATTTGAAAAATGGTCCATATTGGATAGTCATTTTCATAATGAAAATGGTTCGATAGATTGTTGATGTACCATATACAACGATTACCCTTGTGTCCAGTGTGGGGGAATGGTATATGACAATCATTCTTCTTGGAAGTCACTTTGATTAGTGGTCAAGTAGAATGGTCTACCTCACCGAGCAACCATTATTTTGAAGTTCACAGTTGTGATAATTTTCGAAGAATGGTTTGTTTTGGAGGTTGGTGTAGGACATTCATTTCCACTAGAAAATGGTTTGGATAGTCATTCCCTAGGGAATATTCATTCTATCTAGGTTGAACTATGATTAGTGCCGGAGGAATGGCCCAGTTAGGTGAATGGTCCAGGTTCAACAATTAGGGACAAACATTCCCTAGGGAAGACTCATTCTCTCCAGGTTGCACTATGACTAGTACCAGAGGAATGGCCCAGTTAGGTGAATGGTTTGGGACAAAAAATTAGGGACAATTATTCTTCTATGCATGAGAATAATAGTCTAGATAGCTCGTGGATGATGTTTTACATTATGAGGGAATATGCTCTTCCATATCTCACATATGTGAGTGGAATAATGGCCCATATGACTCAATTTATATCATGATATTGTTTTATGCAAGTTGTTATCAGATGATATGATTGATATGGAGACTGCATGTCTATGGACAATAGATGTATGCTACTATGGTGGATGTGTTCCACTAGTTTTGACTATGTGTCACTAATTAAGTAGTTGTGTGCTACTTGGTGTGGTTGTGTACCACTGGATAGTAGTTGTGTACTACCATGGATAGACACAGTTGTGTTCTATTGAATGAAATTGTTTTGATTTCTATGTAGACTATCAGTAGTGTTGAAAATGATTATCAGCTAGATGGATAGTCAGTGTGTTGATGGACATAAATTCTCTAGACTAAAAATGGTCAAGGACATTTATTTTTCTAGGACATATGTTTGGATTAGAAGAATAGTCCTTGTATCCCATGGCATGACTTCCAACATTTGTTGGAATAGTTATTTTCTAAGACATATGTATGTATTAGAAGAATGGATCTTGTATCACTCTATGGAGTGAGTGAATTATTCATCATTGTCCCTGATTACTCAGATGGAGTATGGATTTAAGAGATGATGCAATTGATTCTATCAGGTAATACTGATAGTGATGATGGTGCTTGTGATCTAATCATGAGATAACATGTATGACTATGATGATGCTACTGGTTGAATGGTATGTTTGTGCTCAAGACCATTTCCTTCAATACATCCCTAGATAGGAGGGAGTGTTGATATTATGGTATCTACGGGAGGTATTAAGCTCCACGTGTAACCCTAACAAGAATATAATATTTTGGGAAGCAAGAAGAAACCCTAAAGCATTGGACATAACCCTAGAAGACAAGTCGGCTAAAGGAAATATTTAATATTGAGTTTTTATCCTTGAGAATGAGAAGTTGGATCAGATAGATAAGGAGGAGTAGTATAAATACATGATGTCAGAGCTCATTTGGGCACACACAACTCACAACTAAAAAAAATTAGTTATGCACAAGTCTGGAGAGTAGTTGCAGTTGCAGCTACTGCAACTTGTATTTTTGGTTTCAGTCTTGGACTCTCTCTTGGTTATGGTTTGTACTTTCTGCTTGGTATGCTAACTCTGGAGAGTGATACGCTACCTTTATTGGCTATTAGTCCTAGGGTTTGCTTCCATAATTTTTCTATGTCAAGGTTAAGGTGCTCGGAGGTGGCTTCGACCTATGGTTGGGTGACAATATTTCTATATTGTCTATGGTTAAGCGAGCAGATTTATTATTTCTAACACACATCAGTATAAAATGATGCCATTTGGACTAAATAATGTACCAACCATTTTTTCAAGGGTAGTAGTAGAAGCTTCTAAGGATTTCATACATAAGTTTTTAGAAGTTTACTTGGATGGTTAGACAATCTTTAGTTTATTGAACGATCATGTTTCAATATTAAGGATGATGTTGGAGAGATGTAGACAGTGGCATATTTAATTGAATATTAAGAAATGTATTTTCAATGGACCTTTTGGGATTTTATTAGGGCATGTGGTGTGTAAACATGGTCTTTTTGTTGATCCTGATAAAATTGTTGTCATAGTTAATTTACCACTACCGAAGTCAATGCACTAGTTGAAGAGTACACTTGGTCATACAAGATATTACTGGAAATCCATAAGGGGATATGCACAGATTATGATGTCGATGGAGAAATTGTTGAAGAAGGACATCAAGTATCAGTGGTATGATGAGTGCTAGAAAATTTTGGACATTTTGAAGGAGAATACGGTGACTTCTCCAATTCTGGTGTTTCCATATTGGTCAAAAGAGTTTCATGTGCATATAGATGCATCATGAATATCACTAGGAGTAGTATTGACTTAGATAGGAGAAGGTGATATAGGTAACCCTATTGCCTTTGCAAGAAGGAAGTTGTTAGACTCAAAGTAGAACTACAATATTACAGAAAGAGAAGGATTAGCCATGGTTTATGCATTGAAAAAATTCATACATTACTTGTTAGGCCAACTTTTTAAGATGTTTGTAGATCATTATGCTCTTAGGTACTTAGTTAATAAGACAATGTTGGGGGGAAGAATATGAAAATGTTTGGTGTTATTTCAAGAGTTTGACTTTGAAGTTGTGGTTAAACCTTGAAAATTGAATGAAAGACCTGGTCATTTGTCCAGGATAACCAATTGAGAAGAACTAAGAAGTTTTGAAGAAAACTTTCCTAATGCTCAACTATTTTTAGTATAGATTGCAGATGAATATTTTGCTGACATTAGTGATCTTTTGAGTACAGGAGTGGCCCCAAGAGAATTTAATATTGTTCAGAAGAAGAAATTGGTAGTAAGAGATGCAAATTATCAACTAATTGCACCTCATTTATACAAGCTTGGAGCAGATAAAATTTAGAGGATATGTGTGATGGAGCATGAAAGATCCATTATTTTAGCAAAAGTGCATGAAGGCATAGCTGGAGGAAATTATGCAAGGGAAGCTATTGCGCAAAATATATTTCACACAGGATTATGGTGGCCAACAATTCATAAGGATACAAAGGAGTACTATCAAAATTGTGATGTTTGTCAAGGGGTTTGAAAGCCATCCGGGAGGGATGAAATTCCATTGATACCCCAACTAACTTTGCAAGTATTTGATAAATGGGTAGTAGCATTTGTAGGACTAATTAACCCACCAACAATAAGATCAAGGGAAAGATACAATATTACAATGACACAATACTTGAACAGATGAGCTGAGGTAGTAACAATGAAGGATTGCAGTGCAGAGACTGGCACACTTTCTATTTGAACATGTAGTGACAAGGTTTATATTCCCTATAATTTTGATTAGAAATCAAGGGAGTCATTTTATTAATAGTACAATCTAGGCAATGGTTGAATAATTTTAGATATATGATCAGAAGAGCACTCCATATGACCCTCAATCTAATGGAACCATTGAAGAATTTAACAAGATTTTATAGAATTCCTTGACCAAGATTTTCAATGTAAATAGGGATGACTTGGATTTGAAGGTACTGACAATACTTTGGGCTTATAGAGTTACATGTAAGAAGATAAAAAGGCATACACCCTTCATATTGGTATATGGACAAGAAGCACTAATTCCCTTGGAGTATTTTATACCAATTCTGAGCATTGCAACTATCGTAAAGATGACAGAAAGAGGCATAGTACATGAGATATTAACTCAACTAATGGAATTGGAAGACGATAGGATCATAGTTTGGTTTCATCAAGAAGTACACAAATATAAAGATAAATCTTGGCATGACAAGCATATTAATAGGAATAACTTAAAATAAGGAGATCTGGTTCTCCTTTATGACATTAAATACTTGCAGCACCTAGGGAATCTTAGAATGCATTGGCTAGGGCCATATAAGATAAAGTTTGTCACAGATGGAGGTGTTGTGCAACTGTAGGACTTAGAAGGAAAGGAATTTGGAGGAATGGTGAATGGTAGTTGACTAAAACTATATAGGGACAATCGACCGCAATAGTTGCAATGTAGAAGTTAGATTTGTACAGATTGTAAATAGTAGGAGTTAAAAGAAGAAAAAGAAGAAAACTGAGAAAAACGAGAAAAGGCCAAAAATAAGTAGTTAGAGAAATAAGTGATAGAAAAATAGTGAGAAGTTATGGTGAACAATAGAAGTTAAGAAATGGAATGACATAACCACTCGATAGAATAGAAACGAAGTGAAAATATTGCATGCAAGACAACTAACACATAAGGAAAGTCCATTGCGCCAAAGAAATTTGATAGTAGAAAAATAATGCGCACCAGAAAATGAAATAGTTGAAAAAAGAAAAATCGGTCACCAAAAAATAAGGTGAAAAACAAACATTTATGAGAGTGAATGAAGTGTGCCAAACAAATTTCGGAGCATTTATGATAGCACTATAGAAGCAAGAATCGTGTCTGATAAGACACATTGTGATTTCAAGGGAACATAGAGCTAAGGAGCGAGAAGCTAAGAACAAACATGTGATTTAGGAGACAGTCAGTGAAATTTCCAAGAAAAACCACACAGATTTGAGTAATATGGAACCACCAAAGGTTGGAGAACCTAGTTAGATGTCGAGGAGAACCCATAGAAACAACATATCACCGCAAAAACCAAAACCACAGATATAAAACCCTACAAAAATAGAGGGAGTGGTGGATGTGGAGGCCATTCCTTCCCCAATCATTGAACCAGTGATCCCTATAGTGGTTGAGGAGTAGGAGCCAACCCTTGTGATATAAAAAATGGATATTTACCCACAGAAAATAGTAGAGGATAAAAACCTGATGTAGCAACCCAACATGAACACAGTCCAACCAAAAAATGAAGAAAATGAGGAATGAACTGAGTCCCACAAGCCGAGGGTTCAATCTAGAACAGAGAAATCACTGTAGGAGAAAATATAAGTCAAATATATCACAAAGAAACATGAGTATGGTGCAGAAGAGGAAGAGGAAGAGAAAATGCACCAGGAATCATGTCCCTCAAGGGCGCTAGCAAAGGGGAAACTATCTATAGGTCACCACACAAGTAGTCATAGGTAACCCTTGTGTTACCACACATACCAACAGAAGTGAAGGTTTTACTATATTTTCTAGGATTCATAGATAAACTGCACTATGCGGACCATGATGTAAAATATAGAGACAAATTTCCAAAATTTGAGCCGCAAGTATACCTGGAGAGAAAATGGGTCAATGTGACAGGATTACCAACACTGGAACCCAAACAATGGATACAATGTTTATATAACACACGAATAATGAACTTTCTAGAGATCCCACATTTTCGAATGGGTAAGGACATAAATAACTACGCCAAACAATTACTGGAAGTAGTGTATGGAGGAATTATATGGCTGGATCGACTAGTCTTAATCAATGTCGATTTAATTGCAAAAACAAAAGTTATTCCCATATATGGTGAGAAACTTGCACATTATATGGATGATAAGACCAAGGAGAAATCCTTGGTAGAGGAAATGAAGAAAACCTATATAACAGAGAGAGGATCTAGGGGGATCATTATAAACATAATTAGTGAACCCACGACGAGGTTAGCAACCAAACTTATGGCATGTAAATTTCTAAGGAAGTGTTGCAAGGAAGAGGCACCAACAGGGGTGATAGCATCAGCCATGCAATGCACGAAGTGGACTCTACTGAGTTGGAGTCCATACCTATTAAACATGTTCTTAGATGATTGAAAAGATGCCCAAGATTTAGGGACAAAGTTCCATTACTCATGGTTGATAATTCTTATTGCATTAGAGGGATGAAAACACCTAAAATACAACATATTCTGTTAGAGAATCGAAAATCCATTGTGAAACAATACAAAACATTGTGGCACACAACTGTCTCAAGGGAAAGAGAGACATACTCCATAATATTTATGGAATATATTGAAGAAATACAGGAAACGGTGGCCGAAACTTGGAGGATCCCACCAGAGGTGGTGGAGGAATAAAAGAAGATAACCAACTTCAAAGCATCAAGGCACACTATGTGGATCCAGAGAGGGAGTGGTTGTAGATGAGATATTGCGTCACATTAGAGAAATTTCAATGGGCAATGAAAGACTGGAAGGAGGAATGGAAGGTTCTATTGGAGCCAACAAAAGACAAGAAACCATCAGAAGTGGTCCCCTCACAAAAGAAGAGTACCCCAGTAGCGAATACAAGAGAAACAACAAGGTGCATGAAGCAAACAAGGGCGGGCACAACAACAAGAACACTTAGTCAGAAAAAGGATATCCCCAAGCCTATCACATAAAATAAGGACCACACAAATTCCACTAATGGAGAGACACATAGAGAAGATAACATCCCTGTGCAGGAGGGACAAGAAGGAGGGGATATACCAGAGACAGATACCCCAATCACAATAGAGGAAACAAATTTAAGGTTACTCATGAGAACTATCTCACAGTTAGGTGGAGTGTGGAATAAAATGAAGGATCATAAGGAGGTCCCCCAATATAAAATAACAAAATATGATACATAATTAGTCATGAAAAGAGTATAGGACTTCGCCACAAAAGCATATGAAGATGCAGAAAAACAAAGAGAGAAGATCATGCAAGAACTAAAAGAAGTCAAACAGGTCTTGGAGAATATAGAATTTACCAATGTGCAACACAAAGGATAGACACAACAACAACAAATAGTGCAAGAACAAGACATGCCAACATAGAGTAATGAGGAAATAATACATATAATGACATTGGCATCTGAAAAATTTAGCATTACTAAGGACATGTTGAAAATAGAGGAATACATGGTGCATAAATAGGTCAAGGATGTAGAACAAATGGAATTGGTATTGGCCAAGGTACCCACAAAATCGATATATAAGTTACAGGTCAATGTTGCATAGGAAGTACAATCAAGGGAGGGGAAAGATGAAACAAACTTGGAGAAATATAAGGAAGAGAAGGAGGTGTTGGAGAAAATTATTAAAGAAGTGCAGATCAAACGTGAGGAGGAAAAACAATGCATAGACAAACTGGAGAAAAGACATGAGGAATTATTCCAAACAATTTTAGACAATGCACTAGCAGGAGAGATCAACATGGAAGAAAATATAAAAAGAATAACATAGATGATGGATGGGTATAAACATGAGATAACAGAATTAGTGGATAAGCTAACACCATCCACATCTCTAGAATTCAGATCAGAGAGGGAGCAATAGGAAATAGAGCACATATATATCATTGTGTTTGAAGTGAAAGAAGTAGAAGAGCTCTATGAAAAGACTGTGTAGATTTGGATGAGCCTAGAAGAAGACAAAGGGATCTAGTAGTTGGATCATAGGGAAGAGAAGTTGAATTCCATAGTCCAGGATTTGAAGAAGAGACAAAAGATAAGAATTATTTCAGACGGGCTCAAAATTGCACAAGAGATGAAAAACTTGCAGGCAAAGTTAAGGGCCAAACAACAAGAAAATAAATCATGATAGGCTCAATTGGCGCCACTCTAGGATAAATATGAAAAGATGATAGAAGAGATGGATATAGAAAAAGGAATTTTGTAAAATATGCACTTAGATATTTTAGAAGTGTTGAAGGAGAACGTCACAATGTTGGTGGTGGAGACCTTGATAGAGAAAAGTGCACAAGCGAAGAAAAACATAGATGCACTCTCAAAGAAGTTCCATACATTAGAGAAATCAGTGCAGGAGGAACACACTTCCGGAGTGGCTCGGGACGAGCCATGGGTAAGTGTTGGGGGCCTATTGGAGCATGAAATTTTTGGGTTCAACGTAGTAAAAAAGGCTAATAGTTCAGGAATGGACCAAAGGAATCAGTGTGCACCAGGAAAAGAAGGAAAAGTAGCGCGACAAAAGGAAAAGGAAGCAGCACACCAAAAATTAAGGAAGATCAACAAAGATTCAAGTAAGGAGTGGTTGGATCAAATACCAACAAAACAAAAGGTGGTTAGAATGTGGAAAAGTTGAGTCCACTTAAAATTAGGATTTTGAGTCATGATGTAAGGGTTTTACCCATTTTGTAATATAAATATAGGATGTATGAGGTAGCTATATGGTTTTTGGTGTTGTTGGATTTTGAACTTATGAATGTTGAGCAATCTCTTTGAGTTTTAAGTCACATTAATAATTTTGTTGGAGTTGTAGAGCTTGAATGAGGTTGGTCTAGAGAGTCATGAAGTATAATTTAGGGTCAAATCACAAGCTTTGGAGCTTGGTGCAACACTAGTCCACCTCACACCACTACATTTATGTGCATTCTAAATGAACCTTTTGATGTAGCATGTGCAACGCCGAATTTTTGATGAAGAATAATAAAATAAGTAGAATATCTTTGTGGACGTAGCCTCAGGGGGGTGAACCATGGTAAAATAATGTGTTGTTATGTGTTGCATGATGTTTTTGTTTTTTCTACAACTATGAATGAATGATGAATGGTTAGAATAGTATTTTGTAGAACGCAATACTGATAACATAGAATGAAATAATTGTTATATCTAGATAATATGATTCATGTTAAAGTAGAAGTAGAAGAAGTATAAAATCTCCAACCCCTTCCATGCTTGTAGAAACTTGGGTCATGCAATCACCCATAATCCATCTCGGGTGAGACTGTGTTGTGCACTCTGTGCATAATGTTCCCCTCTGGTTTCTAGGGTTTTGTTGGATAAACTAAGGAAGAACCTGGGTCAACCTATACATACAACACATATCAACCCACGTGAATTTATTCCAATCACATAAATAACACCTTATTTATTACATTAGAATTTAGGGGTTAAATTGGGAAATTGCATTACCCTTCCCTGGGTTGGAAAATCATTGTCATCAATGTTATTTTCCTTCCAACAATAATACCATCCTTTCATATCTATGTTATTAGGCTAAATAATACGAGAGAGATAAAATGGCATGTTCTTGAGACAAAACAATATTGAATGTGGAAACCCTACCTAGCACTCTCATCCTTGGCACAAGTGTCCATAATACAAACTTTCAAATTTTATCCCTCAGAGGTCATATCCCCATGACACAAGTAGCCTCCTAGGGTGGACAAGAATTAAATAAAATGCATGAACATGTGTGATAATTATATTTTAGTATAAGTAGGTAATCCTAAATTAACATATTTCATGGTAACCAAATTCCCATGACCAAGTTTAAGAATAATGAATACAACATGCAAAATACATGAATTTTCATAATATAAAATAACATTAATTTAAATATTCATAAACAACAATAGAGAAATTATCTTTTAACAAACCTTTTTCATGGAAAATGTTTCTCTAAGATCACATTTCCACCCATCAATAGGTATCTGGTGCATATACCACCCCCAAGTAGACATAAGAGGCCACCAAAGTGAAGGAACTAGTCTACATGCTTCTACCTCTCTAAAGCCAATCTATCTTCTCTCATGATTAGTGATTCTTACCATTACAGAGAACCCCAATAATATCATCCAACCATCAACCATCCATGAACATATATTATATTATTGCATACACCACAAATAAAATATTTCCTTTCTCTACTCAATATTCCCTTGGGGTTATTCTTCCATCTAGTGCTCTTTAGTGTGGGTAGAAAGAGACCAAATTATTCTATGCTTGTTGGGAATTTATTATAAGAACACTACTTGGTTCTTAAGCACCCAAAGAACAAAAAATATAAATAGGTATATCCATGAATCTGGGTCGTAATTTTTACCAAGTGGGGAAAGTATAAATTCTCTTTGTAGACCCTCAATTGATGAATAATCTCAATTGAGGTTTTAAGCTCTTAATTAAGGTTAAAACATCACTCAATAGTGTAAAACCATAACCAATGGTTTAATTTCAGAAGGACCTCAATCAAGGGATTCTAAAAGCCCTCTATTGAGGTCTAAACCTTAATTAAGGGGTTAAAATTCGAAAAACATTCCATATTATTGCAAGTTTACATGGAGCTACAACTTCTACTAGGTGAAATCCCTTCATCCCTTCCATGGAAGGTGGTGAAATTGGTGCTCATATATTCATCATTCAATCCTCTTCCATATACTTTTCTTACTTTTGATTTCATATGATACTTTTAAATTATTTTTTGTAAAACATACACAATTTTTCTTTCTCCTTAGTATTCAAGGCCCCCAAAGAAACATAACTATCTTAAGAATTACACAAATAAAAAATTAGAAAAAATATTTTGGATGTGTACTCTTCAATATGGTATTTTTATTTTTGGTTTTACATAGATAGGAGAAAAAGGTTTGTTGGGAACAAAAATTTGTATAAATTATGATTTAAATATTAACTAGTCATAAACACACACAGACACACACACACACACACACACACACACACACACACACACACATTATGTTCTATGTAAATCGTGCTTTTATGATTTTTAAAAAATTATATGTGGAACCTTGAATTAGTTTTTGGGAACAAAATTCATTTGTGAAATTTTCCAAAAATTTACAAGGACAAACCTATTATTACATGAAAATTCGACACATTAAATGACATTGGTATTCTGAAAATGTAAGTTTTCACAGTTAGACATAATGTTTTCAGTATTTATGGATAAGCATTGTGTACTTGGTTTTGAAACATCCAATATTTGAGATTTTTGTTGTCCTTGATGATTTGTGGAGTGTCCACTCGAAACGTTGGGCATTTCGAAACCAAGTACATAATGCATATCTATAAATACTCTCAAACATTGGTATTGTTTTTAAATATCGTTAGAGAGATAACATGATTCCATACAAGTTATTTTTTTATTGCAAATCAAAATTGTATATTTATTTAACCCTTAGAAAAGGAACACAAAATAGGTATATGGAGAATATAATTGTAGAAAACCATATTCCAGAGACAAATAAGATGAAATATGTAAAACATAGTCTTGTATTATGAAAAATAGAAGGAAGAAAACAATGTTCACTTGCCTCTTAAGGTGAAGTGAAATTTCACTATGTAGAGCTTCAAATAAAATAATGCTTGACAAAAAATTCCATATCTTCTTATTCTCTTTAAGTATATTCTTAATAGAAAAACCCTAGATAATTATGCTCCCACAATTAATGAGCACCAATTTCTTAGTGGGCTCTACAAATTGGACCCTTTTACATTAAATAAATATCCACTACTATATAATGGGCCTTATTCAAAGGGTATGGCACCATACATCAATTGAATAAATTTTACATATCCTAATGTAGGGAGGTTAGTGTAGGACCTTAAAATACCTACCCCCTTCAAAAGAAGAAATTTTGTCAAAGTTGGAGATGAGGAAATTGTCGTAGAATCAGTATTGGTTCCCATGTCGCATCATAGGGATACATATATTTCCACTATATTAGTAATTCTTGGACTATGTGTTGGTGCAATTTACTTTCTAGTATCCAATACTAATTCGAGATGGAGACAAATGGAGCCTTCCTCATCAAGTTTTGGTTATCTAGTTTGCATCCTACACTTCAATCCCACAACTTTCTTTTGACAAGACATATGAAAGATTGGATGAATGTTGGAGTGAACTAGAAGAGATAGCTTGTATGTCACTTTTCCAATGCACCAAATGATCTTATGGGGTCCATAGAACTTTGGTGCCAATTTCTAGGGTATTTTATCTTTGAGTGATGTTAGTTTATGGGGTTGAAGGTGAAGAAACACCTAATCCACTTTTCCAAAGGATTGTTTTGAGGGATGTTGGTATACTTGTTGTTTCATTATATTTTGATCCATAACCAAATTTTCTTTAAGTGTGTGGATAACGGATTCATTGGTGTTAAGAAAATTATTCATTGATTGAACCATGGAGGTTCCTAGTAAGTAGGAAGTCACTGACAAAGGTTTTTGGCCATAGGTAGCTTCATATGGTGTCATTCTGGTAGCTCCATGATATATGGTATTTTACCACCATTATGCAAGGGGAATACATTGTGCCCATTGGTGTGGTTTTCATAAGTGAAGCATCACAAGCAATTTTATGAGAACTTGTTAACCACTTGAATTTGACCATTTGTTTAGGGATGACATGCAGTTCTCATGTTCCATTGGCCACCTTGAATTTTAAATATCTATTTCCAAAATTTTCCAATGAATGTTGGATCGACAATGAAAGTGAGTGTGCCATGTAACTTAAGAAATGAATCCATGAAGACTTTGGAAACTAAAGAGGGGGTAAACAAGTGTGATAAGGCATAAAAATGAACATATTTTGAGAGATGGTCGACTACGACCATGATCATTGATTTTTTACCTACTCTTGGGATCCCCACTATAAAATCCATATATATGTTAGTACATATATTTGTTGGAATTGGTAGTGTTTGTAATTCCTATAGTGTCTTCATTGAATCACCATTGTTTCATTGGAAAGTATCATGGGTTGCTACAAAATCCTAGATTTTTTTTTTCATGCCTTCTGTTGGGATCTAAAGATGTCCTAAAATATAACCTCTATGCATCATCCAAAGGTAGGCACCAGCACAAGCATTTTAATTGTCGCCTACTTAGGTTCTTACCTTCTTTTTCAATACATGTCCTCCAGAGATGCAACCCCTACAAAGGGAAAACAATCATAACAAAAGGAATGAATATTACATTGCAATAATCAAATCAATATTCATAACAAAATAATGAAAGCATGGAAACCAAATCCATGAATCAAAGCTAAGAATCCCTTTCTCTTTCAAATCCTAATGACTACCATTATTGACTACTCTAATTCCATACTCTAATTTAATTGAATCCTCATGGAGAGAGAGCACTCTCTTTTATACATGAGAGCCTTGAAGATAAGATAACCATCTCATAATTACAGATCCACTTTTCTCTCAACCTATTTCCCATTATTACAAAATATAATCCATTCAAATCCTCACACATATCTCTCATATATCTTGGATAAGATATTCTAACCAAATCTCCATGATCTTCTCCTTGAATTATCTCCTCAAATCTTGAAATGGTGGAGGAAGTATTTGATAAGTCCTTTTGAATTAATCCTTCACATATTCCTACACATTACAAAGCTCACACATTTTTAAGATATATATGAAAACATGTCAATTTTCTAATATTTAATCACAAATTCCCTTTAATACTAAAATGAATAAAGTGGAAAATAATAAGGTGAAACCCAAGTATATTTATGGAAATGATATCGTGAAAGGTTAATGGGGCAATGAAATGTGGATAATGATGAAGGGAAAGGTGGATGAAAATAGGACATTTCTGAGCCCCAACACCTTCCAAAAATAATGAGTGTTCAATTGTTTCATAGGTATTATGAAATCTAGAGTTATCCATTGTAGGTGATGGATGTAATTCATATAAGAACCTTTATTTTAAGGGATAATTATTTACTAGAGAAATGTTCCCTTTATACCTCAATGTATATTTATAACATTTATACCCTTTGAGACAGTTGGTATATTTTTGAAGCCTTTAGATGAGTTTAACAATAATATGATTTTCTAGCCATTCTCAATGGTATTCCTTGAGCCAACCTGGAATGGGTGAAGATAAGGAAACAAAAAAAAGATCCATCCTCATTAAATTATCTAGATAAATCATCATCCACCACATTTTATTTACTCTTCATATATATAATCTCACAATCATAAACCAACATATTTGTGATCCACTTATGTTTCTCTAGTGATGATAACCTTTGTTTTAGAAAATACTTCAAACTATGTTGGTCGATATTGATTTAGAAATTCTTCCCTATGAGATAAGGGAGTTAGGTTTTTTGTTGCATGAAGGATGGACATTTTAAATTTATCATATGTGCATTTACCCAAATTTTAGTTAGAAAACTGCTTATTGGTCAATGCCAAGGGGAACCATTATTTCATCAACACTGCTCCAAGTCCTTTGTCTAAGGAATCACATTCTAGGACAAAATTCCTAGTGAAATATGGCATTGCTAATATTGGAGTAGTTCACGTGGCATCCTTTGAGAAATGATTTTAATGGAGAAACAATGTTTCCATAATTGTTTACAAACTTCCTATATTGACTGGTAAGTCTTAAGAACCCTCGTAGTCTATTCAAAATATTCAAGTGGGACCAATACTGCATAGAAAGAAATTCCTTGGGATGTACTCATACTCCATTATAATTGACAATGTGACCCAAGTATTCAACCTCTGAAGGCCCAAAAGAGAATTTGGAGTGTTTAAGGAATAGTTGGTACTATTGTAGGAGTTTCAACGATCTATTGACATTCTTTGTGTGAAAATCCTAGGTTTTGATGTAGATCAAGATATCATCAAATAATACCAACAAAAAACTATGTAGAAAGGGTTGACATTTTTTATTCATCAGGATTTTGAAAGTGAATGGATAATTACAAAGGCCAAAGGGAATCGCATAAAAATCATAATGATCGTCATGTGTGTGGAAGGATATCTAAGGTATCTGCAACTCTTTCATCCTTATTTGCTAGTATTCAAAATGAATTTCAAGTTTAGTGAAAAACCTGGCTCCATGAAGTTATTTTAGGAGATCATCAATAACTAGGATGGGGAGATCTCTTTGATGGTTATCTTATTGAGAGCCCAAAAAACAAGAAACATGCACCATTTTGCTTCCTTCTTTAATACCATGCTAGTAGTAATGAGTATGGGATAGTATTGGGACATATGAGTATATCCTATAACAATTCTCAAATGATATTTTCTTTTCATTCTTTTGTGTAAATGGGTTCCTATAAGAATGAAAATTGGGTGGTAGACTACTACGAATTAGGGGAATAACATGGTCATGATCCCCTTTTTAAGGTGATAAACCCTGGGGTGTTTCAAATAACTATTTATGCTTATAGAGGAATAACTACAAATCAAGGTGAATCTCATATAGGGGGATGTCCACTGTTGGGCCCTTCGTTTTTGGATGAGAAGTTGCGCAATAAGGACTACAGTCCCAGTTTTGGTCAAGTACGAGTTGCACAAGCTACAAAAGAAGTTGGAAAATAGAGCAAGGAAAAGTAACAGAAATCAGTTGCGAAAAGGACAACGCAACGCCAACAAGGCAAGAGCAGTTGCAACAGAACACGAAAGCATGCGAGCTCCAATCCATAATACACTACTCAACTTATATATATAGGATGAATACAATTGTAAAGGGTTTCACTGATGATTGTAAAATGGTTCTCCCCTTCTTTTTGGGATGATTGTAAAGTTTTTTGTTGTCATAATTGAAAAGGTTCTCCCCCTGTTGTTGTTAGTATTACTAGGTCGGGTTTTGAGTCCTGTAAATGTAATCTATATACTGTTTTGGGAAACCAGATCTCTACGACATGGGTCCAAAGATGGGAGTCTCTAACAGAGCATCACTTTGTATATGTTAGGGTTCTAACCTGCACATAGGCAGAACAATATATTCAGATGTAATAAAGGTCAATATTAATAAGTCCTTTCAATAAAATAGAATAAAGCGGATGTAAGAAGACCTAATAGAAGCTTTCGCTTCTAGAAGGATCTTCCCCTAGATTCTTCTTTTTAGTATAAATAGGAGTCAAGGGTATGAGAACCCTATCTTGGATATTATTATAATAAATCTCTACTCAACTAGAGGTTGCCCCCTCGAAGAGGCCCGTGAACATTGCTTTTAGATTCAAAGTGGTATTTCTGTTATTATTCTCTTGTCATTTTAGTGCTATTGTGGTGAATGTTATGATTATATTGTTGTTATTCTGCCATTTATAGCACTTTATTTATGTTCTGCATACATTTTATATATGGTATATTACAATATCTCTGAAGTTGTATTTGATAAAGATCTAAAGATAAGATATAAATAAGGATCCAAAATTTTGAAATATGTTGCATCATTCTATGTTTATGGTTATGTGATGTATCTTTACAGTACTTATTTATGCTTCATAAGTTCCATATGATGTTTCTGTGTATGAATTCTTTTCGTAACCTAAGTAGCTTTAGTTCTTGCATGTATGAGTTCAGATCTATGTTGTAGTTAGTTGTCTTACGCAAGATCATGATGAATGTTGAAGGTTCTGTGAACCCACCTGAGTATTCTCATTTCCCTTCCCTATCCTTCTATCTTGTTTGTGCTTTGGGTGAGACTTCTTCTCTTCATAGGAGATGAAATTTCCAATGCTCTAGAATACATAGGACCTTTTGTTGGTAACCTCGGAAGGACCCTGGTCTGATCAATCTTGCGCCAACAAAATGGTTCTGTTGTCAGGACCTGCGTTAAGAGGGAAGTTGTAGGGAGGATGATTCTGTAGATTCATAGATCTAATATTCACCGATAGTGGGAGATAAATTGTGATGCCTTCATTTGGAAAGAAGAGAGGATGAGAATAAAATCTATGAAAGATACTCATGAGGCATTCTTTTACTCAGAAAGATTGAGTGACCAGTACGAGATATTTTGGATTAAGTTCTTGGAAGAACTTTTCCGCTGGATAGATAGGCTCCAATAAGCTCCAGAGTTCCAAGAATGAGTCAAGAGGACCTATACTTGGGACACAAAAAATATTGCAACACTTCATCAGCTGGATTGTCTCGTCATGCGAGCGATTGATTTTTGGGTCAATACCACATTAGAAGGATACATTATTGAGTTTGCAGTTGAGAATCACCATTATTTTTCACGAACAGAAGATTATTTCAAGAAAGGCACAAGGGAATACTTTTGAGAGAAATGCCCTTGTGGATTATGTTTTTCTTGATGGAAGAGGGGATTTTGACTATGTCCCCGACTGATATGGTAGTGTAAACACCCTCTCTTGGGGTAGGGCAATTTTGGGGTGGATTCATGGCTTGAGAGTGGGGGAGAGGGTTCTTTGATAAATGGGGGAAACATAAAAGAAATGGAATCAAGAGAATAGCAAGCCCTAAAGAGAGTCGCCATAGTTGAGAAGTGGTGGCATGGGAAGATAAATAAAGAAGTGAGACAGTCTGAGAATTTGTGGAAAGAAGTCGAACCAAGAGAAGTAGAGGAAAGATAGATGAAAGAGTTGTGAAAGATGAGAAGACAAGAAATATTGGCTAGTCAAAGATTAAGTGAGAGAGAAGCATAGAGAGAAAGAAGTCCCCAAGAGGGTGGAAAAGAAGGAGAAGGTGTATAATTAAGAGAGAAGGAAGTCGACATGGATGTTGAATAGGAAAGAGAATATTCATCCTCGATGACATGAAATATCAGGAATCCAGCTGAAGAGACTGCTCTAGAGGAAGTGAACGAGACCCCTGAGGTCAAAGAAAACCACCCCAAAGCCAGTGGAGCCAGTCCCAAATCACCCATACCCCAAGTGTCTTCTATACAAGTGTTACACATTATTTTATTCATCCTAGTGGTGTTTCTACAACATGTTTTTAGGTTCCCAAAATAGACTTTCTTCATGAGAAAAGAAATGGGTTTTCTCTTCTACAAAACCTTGTTTAGGATGGTTATTGTAGGTTAAGCATAAGATACAGTGCAGTGATTCCTGATCATCGCAGTCTTTCCTAAAACTGGTTTGTGGTGTTTCTGTGGGCTTTCATATAGCCAGGGTGTGGAAATGTTGAAAGACTAAGAAAAGGTCGAAGTTCATGAATGTTATAGAAGGGAATCTTATAAAATATGAGGTGGAATCCATATGGTTGGGATCCTAATCACTTATCTGATTTGGTGGGATTATCCTAATCTCTTTAACCACATCTCTTTCTCCAATATAAGTATGGGTTTCTCATGGAAAAGATTAAGAAAACAAGTAAGCAAGGAATTAATGAAAGAATAGGCTGAGAATTGTGTGAGGGATTCTACTTCAATTGATGCTTGAGTTTTTCATTTATTCATCAAGTTATTGTGGATCCTCTTCATGCAATTTTGGAGAAAGTGTGTGTGTTGGAGGAAAGGGCCACTAAAAGGTAACCTTACAACATCAAGGTTGTTTGGTTGTATCTTCCACCTTTACTAAATATAATACAATGACATGTTTCTTTCCCGCAAAATCATTCTCATTTTATTACCATGACTCCTTGATCACATGTATAAGTTTTCATTGGATATAATATTGTTGCTTTCACTTTGGTTGGTTTGTGTTTCATTGCAGATCCAATATCACAAGAGTACCAGAGCGGATCAAGGATAACAAAGATACAAGGAAGCGATATTCAAAGGTATGTCGCTCATATCTTGTTTGATAGTAAATTCAATGATTAAAGCTTAGGTAAAGCGTCATGTCCTGTCTTGTTTTTTTATACATCTAGGTGGATCTAGGGAGATCATTTTATGTCCACATTTACCGATTAATCCAATAACAAGTGGTAAATACAATACTACCCTCTTATGTTAATTTTTTTCCAATACAATTAGTTAGTTAGTCACAACCGGGAAGTGCACGTACAAGGAGGATATTGGGATCCCCTGGTAGGTCCCAAGAAAGACTGTTAGGTTTAATTTTGATAGGAGTAGCAAGATGAACAATGGCTGGTCACATGGGAGGTTCAATTTCTCGATACCGAAAATTCTAGGGTAAGGGAGATGAAGATGTTGAACAACACTGGTTCTTGTGTGAAGCAATCTGGAGGTCCATAGGGACTCCAGATGTGAATAATTTGGTTGAGTTTCAAACTACCTTGAGAGGTATTAATCTCAAATGGTACATGAAGGTTATTGAGCCAGGAGTGCCAGGAATGCAAGGTCAAGCATTCACACTTTCCCAGGTATGAAAAAGGTTCATAGAGGAGTTTAAGCTACCTTAGTGAGAACAACATGCTTTGTCTAAGTTGTGTGGGATTCAACAAAGGGAAGGTGAATCATCCTGGGAATACAACCAAAAGTTTAAAGATGATATAGGGAGGTTAGTACATCCAATCCATGAAGAACACCAAAGAGAATGGTATATTCAGGGATTTCTACCTCTGACATGGATTATGTTAATGCAACAACAGATAGCCACTTTGACAGATTCCTTGAAACAATCAATGAATATTGAAGCCATGGCATGATATCCTGGGAGCCTGAGAGTGACCAGACCCCCAACAAATGCAAATATAGAGCAACTACAAGGAAAAATATCAGCGCTTACAAAAAAGATTCAAGAATTGATGATACCTAGACTGGGACGACCACAAGTCTAGTGTATAGGATGTTACATAGAAGGGAATATGGTAAACGAATGTCCACGAATGAGGGTAATGGGACTTCCTCAGAATTTGATGGGACCCTCACCAGGACCCACGGGAGGCGTTGCTAAAGTATCTACGAATTTACCATTCCATAACCCAACCCCATATCATGCTTTTCTAGGGATCCAAGTAGCACAAATAGTTGAGTATTGTGAGATTTGTTGAATCCATGGGCATGGGATGAGATAGTGTCCCATTATGAAAAAGTATTCAACAATACCAAATACTCTACATTGTGAGTTTTTCACATCTACCACACATACTACCAATCAGTGCAGAGTGTTGGATGCAATTCCAGACAGGTTGGATCAAACAACATTCAGGGTGAATGAAACCCCATAGGGACCGGGAAGAGGCCGAGGAGGTGGAGCCAGAGGAGACTTTAAAGGAGGAAGAAATGATGGAAGAGGACCAAGCAATATTTACAACTTTGATGAGAAAGGCCACATGGCTAGAGACTTTCCTCATCCAAGGTGACTGTGGTGCTCTCACTGCATAACCAATGGGAACACAACTGAAGACTACCCAGAACTAATTTAAAAATGGGAAGATCGGGTACGTCAATGAGGAACTAACCTCATTAGTTCAAAAATCAAAAGATTTATTAGAGGAAAATATTCAAACCTTAATATCGTCACTCAAGGAGGCACAAATACTGGAGTTGATGATAATTTACCTCAAATATAGAAGGCAACACCTAAGGAAGACATGTATGATCCTTGAAACATAAGTTGTTCTTTAAAAATGCCATATAATTATTTCAAAATATCCCTAGCCCGAAGATGCAATAGAAACCCCCTCAAACTATTGTTTACCCTAAGATTGTGCAATTCTCTACTTCACCCCCTGCACCCAAAAAACCTATAGTCACTTTGAGACAACCTGAGCGACCACAAAATGTAGCCGACCTTTGGTTTCAATTATTTTATGATATTATTGGGAATGACCAACTAACAGAAAATTTGTGCAATGCACTTTACCTATTTCTAGGAAATGAATAAACTACTGAAACAAGAATAAGGACTAATATTCCTGAGAAGAGTACTCAGAGAGTGTAGAGAAGGAAAGTACAAATTGGAAAATAATTTAGACTAGTAGCCCAACTCGATAAATTTGAGATTAAGGATGTTATGTTAGATCTAGATTCTAATGTTAACATACTTCCTAAGAAGACCTGGGAAGCCTTAGGAAAACCCCATTTGACATATTCCCTAATCCAGCTAAGAATGGACAACCAATATCGTATTTTCCCAATAGAAACACTAGAAAATTTGGAAATAGATGTTGCGGGAGTGAAGACTGTAGCTAATTTTGAGGTGATTGAGATCATGGGGGATAAGGACCCTTATCCTACCCTACTTGGTATTGATTGTGCCTATGAAAATTATGTAGTGATTGACCTAAAGAAAGACACTATGCCATTTGAGGTAGATGGAATCAAGGTAGTTCAACCCTTGGATCCATATGTAGGCCCTAGATATACGGAGCCAATGGACAACAATATGAAGGGAGAAGACTTGGATCAGTTGTACACTATAACAACATAAACAAGAGAAGATTACAGAAATCCTACTGCTGATGGATTAGTAAGTTGGAGGAGTATATAGTCATCGAACGAGGATTCAGAACCAACATTTGATAGTTGGAAGAAAGGCTCGTACTAAATATTCTCAAGGATATGTACAACTGTCAGAGAAACTATATGGGTTGGAACTGAGGCCAGAGAACACCCAGTATATGATGGTACCTCAGGACTTGATAGTTTTATGCTCAGGATGGAAGAAAAGGTAGTGGAGGATCAAAGGATATTAGTATTGGATTTATCCCTCTAGGACACCCCTGGGAGATGGTGGGGCAATCACAAAGACTTACTCAATAATTGGGACAATGTGAAGCAATGTATCAAATATAGATTTCAGGATAAGGTATAGCTGGAAACAGAGATGCAGAAAAAATTCTGAGTTGCGCAATGTTTCAATGGAGAGTCTGATCCTAAAGAACATATTGAAGGGTGCATGACATAGTGGAAAGTTGCGGAAATACCCTATCTCTTATGGGTTAAATTATTTCCCCACTCACTAGGTCCAATCCCAAAGGCTTGGTTCATGCAAGAAGAAACCATAATATAGACTAGTGACTGGCAAACATTGGCAGATCACTTTTGCAAGGACTTCTCATTTACAAGTAAGTACCCTGAGCTTGAAGTAGTCCTGTAAAGAATTAACAAATTTATTTTTACAGACAACAGTAATCAGAAATCATACCTAGTGGTATGTTCAAAGCATAGCTGAGAATTTCAGACTAATCTTCACCTAAATCTAGACAAGAGACCTATAGAATGCTGTAAGATTGAGAAGGATTTGGAAAGCCCGGATGATCTAGAATAATTGAGAAACTTAGACATTAAAGAAATATAAGGGAACAAAGAAATCCAGAACGTCATACCTAGTAACATTGATGGTTCTTATAATCACCCATTGAAGTTGTGCAAAGTCAATATAGGGACCACATAGCAACCCAATATAGCTATGGTGGGAGATTACTGGGATGAGAAAACGAGTCAAGAAATATAGAGTTTGTTGCGAGAATATGAGGATTTGTTCCCAAAGACATTTTCAGATTTAAAAGGGATCAAAGGAGTTATGGGAGAGAGGAAAATTGAATTGAAACCAGGATCAAAGCATGTTAGGCATAGACCATACCGCATTAACCCCATGGTGAAATATAAGGTTAAGAGGGAAATAGAAAATATGCTAGAAGCTGGACTTATTTTTGCAGTGTAACAGGCAGAGTGGGTTAGCCCAATAGTCATCCAAAGCAAGAAATGTACATATGACATTAGTGTCTATGTAGACTACATAAGCCTTAACTCTGCCTATGTGCATGACCCTTTCCCAACACCTTTTACTGATGAGGTGCTATAACAGGTTGTGGGGAAAGAGTCATACTCATTTACAAATGGATTTTCAGGGTATCACCAAGTAAGGATTGTTGAAGAGGACAAAAAGAAGACCACATTCATAATAGAAAAGGGGTTATTTTCCCACAATGTGATGCCATTCGGCCTAAAGAACGCCCCCACATGTTTCTCCAAGATTGTAATAGAAACTTTCCGAGAATTTATTCACAAGTTCATAGAAGTTTATATTAATGATTGGCTGATATATTGCCTACTCAAGGAACATGTAGAACTACTACGTATGATATTTGACATATGTAGAGAATTTCATATATCGTTGAACCTCGGAAAGTGTATCTTTTGTGTACCACATGGAAATTTGTTAGGCCACATAGTATGCCAGGAGGGAGTACTAGTATACCCATCCAAAGTTGCAGTCATTATGAACATTGCACCACCTACGAGTTCTAAGCGGTTCCGCTCCACGCTAGGGCACATAGGGTACTACTGCAGGTTTAGCAGGAGATATGCAAATATTACTGCACCACTGAAAAATATATTAAATAAGGCTGAAGTGTTCCAATGGACCCTAGAATGTGATAAAGTGTTCAAAACCCTAAAGTATAAGCTCAAAACAACACCTATTATGATATTTCCAAATTGGGAAAACTAATTTCATGTCCACATAGATGCTTCAGGTATTTCCTTAGGAGCTATCTTAGCATAACCAGGAGATGGAGCCATGGATCATCCTATCTATTTTGTGAGAAGGAAGTTATCACAAGCTGAGCGCAACTACACAACGACAGAAAGGGAGGGTTTAGCTATGATTTATGCTTTGCAGAAATTTAGACATTATTTGTTAGGATCTCATTTTAAGTTCTTTGTTGATCATTCTTCATTAAAATATCTAGTTAACAAACCCATGTTGGAAGGGAGAATTTGTATATGGTTTCTACTATTTCATGAATTTTCTTTTGAAGTGATCATTAAGCTTGGAAAATGCAACATAGGACTTAATCACCTATCTAGAATAGAGTCAAGGGAAAGTGGTGGAGCAGTTGATGATTAGTTCCTAGATGCAGATCTGTTCCAAGTTGAGTCCATACCAGAATACTTGGAAGACATAGAAATCTTCTTAAGTATAGGAGCCTGCCTAGAAACATATTCCACAACCCAAAAATTCCATATGGCGATTAGAGTAGTGGACTATCAGTTGATTGCAGGGAAATTGTATAAATTGGGACTAGATAGTAACCTCAGGAGATGTGTTTTGGATTATGAAAGAAGAGATATACTATGGGAGTGCCACAGTGGATTTGCGGGAGGTCATGTGGGAGGAAAGGCCATTGGGAAAAAAGTTCTTCAATCTAGACTATGGTGGGCCACGCTCTTCAAGGATGAAAAGGCATATGCTAGATCATGCGATGTCTGTCAAAGACTGGGTAAGCCATCAAAATGAGATGAATTACCATTTCAACCAGTTCGATCTTTACAATAATTTGAGAAGTGGACTGCTGACTTCATTGGGTCGATCAACCCCACAACTAAGCATTCAAAGTCTAGGTATATTATTACTACAAATGACTACCTTACATGTTGGGCTGAGGCAACAATTGTTCAGGATTGTTCAACCGATAAGGCTGCTAGGTTCATTTTTGAAAATATTATCAGTCGATTTGGATGTCCTAGGAGCCTGACCAATGATCAGGGAGCTCATTTTATCAGTAGTACCATAGCAAATCTTACAAAAAAATTCTTGATCCAACATCATAAAACCAACCCCTACCACCCACAAGCCAATGGAACGATAGAAGCATTTAACAAGATTCTTGAGAGAGGGTTAACGAAGGTTTTTTACACAAAAAGGGAAGATTGGGATGATAAAGTTCCAGCAGTGTTATGGGATTATAGGACAACCACAAAGAAACTCCACAAGTACACTCCATTTTAGCTAGTTTAGGGGAAAGAGGTTGTGGTGCCTACATAATTCATTACTACAAGTTTGTACATTGAATAGATCACACATATGTAGGAGGAAGAATCAGTTGTGCGGAGACTCGTGAAGCTACAAGAACTTGAAGAGACCATGTTTTTAGAGGACTTCCATCAGTCAGTTGAGAAAGAAAGAAAAACATATTGTCATGACAGACACATTAAGACTAAAGTATTTTTGCAAGGAGACAAGGTCCTACTCTATGACATTTGGTGCCAGAAGAATCTAGGCAAGTTGTGCATGCATTGGTTGGGACCATTTATAGTTGTAGAGATCCGACCTTCTAAAGCAGTCATACTTGTACAACTAGATGGTATGCTATGATCAGGATGGGTGAATGATGCTCACCTGAAACCCTATACGTCTTAGAACTGAGCCAACAGACTCTTTCTCTAGTCTGAAGGAGAATGTATAGTAGTGAGATTTAACTTTTTTGCAATTTCTATAAATTCAGTTAATAAATTCGATGTGTGCAAGTGTTGCGCCATGACAAGTATTTCATTTCTTTTTTTGTCTAAGTGTTGTTTTATGAAGAACTGCTTACTCAGTAGCGTAGGATCAGAAGCGTCAAGAACCCATTAATGACAGTCATTAATATGGAGGGGACCCCTTTGTGGTCGGAGGGAGAGAAAATCCAAATGCAATATGAGTCCATGTGCCACATGAACCCAGTCCAGTCACAACCTTTATCGTTATTATGGTACCCCGTCTAAATTCAATTAAGACATAAATCCACGATACACAAACATGCCATCGGTATTCGTGCCGAGATTCTCATCTGTCAAATGGAAAGGTCTGAAATCGGCCATGTTTGTTGGATTACTGAGAGGGGGGGTGAATTAGTAATAACATAATTATAATACTTTTTATTCAAATGTTATATCAATGTAGAATTATTATCCAATAATGAGTAGTAAGAAATAAACAATCACACACATACATAGTACACGAGTGTTTTACGTGGAAACCCAAATCAAGAGAAAACCACAGAATGCTTTTTCTTATATGTCTTGAAGAATAACATTCATTGGAAGCACCAAATTCCTTTTTTTTCCAGTTGTAACTAGAAGGAGGCTCCAACCCCCTAGTTTCTCAGGCTACAACCTGAAGGAAGCTCCAACTCCTCAATTCTATGGCTACAACCAGAAGGAGGATACAACCCCCTATTTTCTCCGGATACAACTGGAAGGTGGCTACAACCACATGTCCTTTCCATGTCCTTCCACCCTGAAGTAGAAGTAGAATTATGGAACCACTGTCACACTATCACTGTGAGATATACCATTGTAAACCTGTACCAATAAATCTGAACTATGCATCAACATGTACCTCAACATGTAATCAACCTGTACCATAAACAAGTGCATCAACCATGCACCAAACTGTACCATAAACAAGTTCATCCAACCATGTACCAAGTATGTACCAATCATGTGTCAATTACTCATCAACTATGACTCATCAATATGTACCAACATCATCAACGATACACCTCATTATGTGCCAACTCATCAACTACTTGTCTCAACCATGTACTCAACATGTACCTCAACCAAAATACCTCATCAATTTCATCATCCAAATCTAATTTGTATCTTTGTAATAGACCTGTTTTATATGATCACATTCCTACAAACCTTCATTAACTTTAACAACAAGAGACTAGCATTTTCATCAAACTTTTCTTTAGTCTCACATGCCTAGTTTTGGATTAGTCAACAACCCTAACTTGAAGTAATCATAACTTTGAATCTGTAATGTATAAAGATCTGAAACTGATCCATAATTTTCTTCAGTGTGTTTTATGCAATTCCTCCAGGTTTCACTACTTGGAACCTCTAAGAGAAGGAGTTATAGCAAAAATGACATACCTTGCTGAATTTTGTCTTATTCTAGAGATCGACCTTGTAGAGTGTGCCCCACACGGAATGTTTGCTGAATTGATCTAAAAATATTACAAAAAATACTAAAGACTATAACCTAACAAAAACATTTGATCTCACTGAATTTGGATATGTTATGAAGAAGTTATGACACTTTTACCCGAAACACTTGTTTTTGACTAGTTTCAGGACTAGCCACAAACCCTATTTTACACGGAGTGTAACTCCCAAAATACAACGACCCACAAGTTGAATTTTTTGCCACGGATACTTGGGTATGTTTTCACAATGGAATAGACATTTCATGGTTTGAATCATTATATAAAAAACGTTATAGTGAAAATGGTGAGATGACCTGTAAATAACATACCTTAGAAAGCACCATCAAAAGAATTTATCCTTCCTTGCATTTCGGCCTTATTTTCTTTACCTTCCCTTAGAAATTAGGCTTAGATATCCTTGGTTACCTCAGACACCTATATATATCCAATATTCTCAAGTGTAATTAAAATGAGAGATTCTTTCCTCTTATTTATACTCTCCAAGTAGCTTCCTTAAAAACATCTTCTAGGTCACTTGGCCCACTTTCCTTATTTTAGGGTTAACCCACTTCTAATTTATCCATTAAATTTATTATTGAAATAACATATTTTGTATTCACTTTGAATTATAATACACTCATGACTTCACTTTATTATTTACCTTTTAAAATATCTTAAACCACTTTGACTACTTTGACCTTTTGGGGCTTCTAGATGACATATGAGGGTCGTCCAACTTCATAAAGCCATAAATCTCAAACTGTGAGGAGTTATGTGACATTCCACATACCACCAGAAATGAAATGACATGAAATATCCATATATAATATTATTACCTTCAAATATAGCAAAAATCATACCGTTATCCATTAAACAAACTTGGGTCCATTACCCAAACCCGGGTTCTCCAACTTCACATGGTCATAACTCTCTGACCGTGAGGCATTATGTGATGTTATACATACAAACGGAAATGGAATGACAAGAAATATCCATATATGATAGTTTCCCTAACAAATTCACTGTCATTCATCTCATTATTCCATAATTAAGCATGGGTTCTCTTACTCCACAAAGCGTCTTCCCGTGAAGGATTTCACCATAAGGGGACCACTTTGGGGTTCATCCATATTTACTTGTTATCAACCATGAAAAAACAATAATGAGTCATATTTACATAAAACAATCTTGGCTGCATTACCCAAACCTTTGTGTTACGGGGCTTTCTTCAAGGGTTGACATTAATGACAACCAACCTTGATCAACAATATCCCCCTTTGGCATTGATGGAAACACTCTAATGAAATATTGAAATCATATCACTCATGCTCCCCCTGGAACCATGCCTCTGTCCTCTACATCTGATAAATCTTCCTCTATCCTCTATATCTGATAAATCTCTCCCCCTTTGTCATCAATGGCAAAGGTATCTTTCCATCCAGGGATGCTCCCCCTGACTAAACTGTCCTCTTATGGTTCTTCCTCGTGTAAATCTAAGACATATATGATAAGCATTCAAAAATCATTCAAAAAGAATTCATTTTGGAGTAGAAATAACTCCAAGTCTTTGGTGAAGATATTCAAAGGCTTCTTGTGGAAGTGGTTTTGTAAATATGTCTACCACTTGTTATTTTGTGCCCACATGCTCAACTTTGATGTTCTTTTCTACAACCTGTTCCCATAGAAAGTGATACTTGATTGGAATGTGCTTCGTCTTGGAGTGCATCATCGAGTTTTTCGAGATACTGATGGCACTTGTATTATCACAATATATTTGAATGGGCTCATCATACTCAACCTGTATATCTGTCAAATTTTGTTTCATCCAAAGAACCTATGTACAACATGTTGCTGCTACAATATACTCTGCCTCGGTTGTAGATAGAGATACTAATGATTGTTTCTTTCTTATCCATGATACCAAACACTTACCTAAGTAGAACACTACTCCAATGGTGCTTTGTCGATCATCAATACAACCTACCCAATCTGTATCTATGTAGGTAATAAGTGATAGATCTTTTCCTTTTGGATACCATAATCCAAACTCTTCTGTTCCTTTGGGATATCTTAAGATCCTCTTTACTGATAATACATGTGATTCCTTTGGTGTTGCTTGAAATCGTGCCACCTGTCCAATTGCCTGCAGTACATCTGGTCTGGATGCTATCACATCTAGTAGGCTGCCAATCATTGAAATATATTGTCTCTGATATGTAGACTTCGAATCATCATCTTTGCTCAACTTACAACTGGTTTGCATGGGAGTGATAACTGGTTTTCAATCTTCCATTCCAAACCTCTTTAGAATTTATCTGATATACTTGGTTTGAGAAATAAAAATTTCTTGGTTTCTTTGATGCATCTGAAGTCCTAGAAAGAAGTATATTTCTCCAAGTAATGACATTTCAAATTCATTTTGCATGTCTTTTGCAAATTTCTGGCTTAACCTGTCATCATCACTACCAAAAATAATATCATCAAAATAAACTTCAATTAATAAAATATTACCTTGACTTACCTTGATGTAGAGGTTGTTGTCTGCAATTCCTTTTCTAAACCCTACCTACTATAGATACTTATCCAGTCTGGAGTACCATGCTCTAGGAGCCTGTTTTAGACCATACAAGGCCTTCTTTAATTTACACACATAGTCTATGTTCTCTAACAACTGAAATCCTTCTGGTTGTTCAATGTAGACTTCTTCTTCAAGTTCCCCAATCAGAAAATATGATTTTACGTCCATATGATATACTTTAACATTTTTGGAGCATGCATAAGATAAAAGTAAATGGATTTCTTCCATTCTGGCAACTGGGGGAAATGTCTCTTCAAAGTCAATTCCTTCAATCTGTGCATATCATTTACATACCAATCTAGCTTTGTTCCTTGTAACCTGTCCATCTTCATTTAATTTATTCCTAAAAACCCATTTTGTGTTGATCACATTCTTATTCTTTGGTCTTGGAACCAATTCCCAAGTGTCATTTTTCTCTATTTGATCCAATTCTTCATCCATGGACTTATTCCAAAATTCATCCTTGTTGGCTTCTTTAAAACAGTTTGGTTCAATTGTAGATAAGATTTCTAGGTGTGTTTGTTCTGGTGAATGAATTTTTCTTCTAGTCTCAACTCCTGCATCTTTGTTTCCAATAATCTTATCTAAAGGATGATTCTTTTGTACTAATTTGCTAGGTGTCTTTGGAGATACTTGTTGAACTTTCTCTTCTTATTTTTTCGGATTCTCTTCATCTTCATCTTCATCTTCTACTTCTTTTTCATCTTCTTCGAAAAGTTGTTCCATTGATTTATTTTCTTCTTCCTTTGATTATGGTCTGCATGTTTCATCAATTGTTACATTGATGCTTTCCACAACTTTGTTTAATCTTATATTGTAACACTTGTATGCTTTCCTTGTACTTGAGTAACCAAAAAGTATTCCTTTGTCCACATGAGAGTCAAACTTTCCCATTCTACCATCTTCTCTTTTGATGTATTATTTGCTTCCAAAAACTCTGAAGTACTTCACATCAGTTGGTCTTCCTTTCCATAGCTCGTAGAGAGTTTTATCAGTGTTGTTTCTAAGCATTAATCTATTTGGAATGTGAATTGTTGTATGCATTTCCTGTGTCCAAAAAATATCGGTCAAATTTGAATCCATTATCATTGTTTGAGCCATTTCTTGTACTATCATATTCTTTATTTCAACAACTCCATTCTGTTGAGGTGTCCTAGAGATGGAGAATTGACTTTTTATTCCATGATTGCTGCAGTAGTCCATAAATTCCTTTGAGGTGAATTCTCCTCCATTATCTGATCTTAAGCATTTGATTCTTGAATCCATCTCATTTTCAACCATTTCCTTGTAGATCTTCAAGTTTTCAAAATCTTCTGACTTATTCTTGAGAAATCAAACTTCAGTCATTATTGTATAACCATCAACTAATAACATAAAGTATCTCACACCTTTTAAGCCTTTTTTTGTAGTTGGTACAAATAGATCAGTATGCACAATTTCCATTGGTTTTGTTGTTGAATATTCCTTTGATTTGAACCTGGTCTTTGTTTTCTTTCCTTGTTGGCAATGCCTGCATAAACTGTTCTTTGGTTTTGTGATCTAGGGCATTTCTCTAACTGCTTCTCTTTTGTTGACTTTGACAAGGTTATCAAAATGCATGTGACCCATTCTTCTATGCCATAACCAACTTTCATCTTCCTTTCCTAGACAACACTTTTTATTTCCAATTTCGATTAACACATATATGTTTCTTGAAGTTCTTGCAGCTGCAGCGACCAATTTCCCTGAACCTTCTTTTCTTATCTCACACTTTTGTGAATTGAAAGTAACTTTATTATCTTGGTCACACATTTGACTCACACTTAAAAGACTATGTTTCATATATTCTACTAGTAGAACATTTTCTTCCTTTTCATTATTGTTCCCAATTCGGACTGTGTCTTTTCCAATGATTTTGGCTGAATCATCATTTCCGAAGAAGACTGATCCATTTATTTCCTTTCGTAATGTAAGAAACTTGTCTCTATCACCTGTCATGTGTTTTGAATATCCACTATCAACATACCAATCACGTTTCTTTTGTTTAGCTTGTAGAGCGACTGTGCATTCTTTATTTCTATATTGATCTTTCTTTCTTATCCATGTCATTTTCTGAAGTTCTTGTTTATGAATCTGTTGAGGTTCTTTAGGAGGGACTATCATTCTGCAATTTTTGGCCATGTGTCCAAAATTGTTACATTTGTAACATTCCAATTTACTGCTCAAAGATTCAAACCTATTGTAACTTCTTCTCTGTGTTTCACTAGGTATTCTTGAATAACCCCTTTGTGTATGACTCTCAAAGTAGTTATTGTTCCTGTTGGTAGCTCTGCAATTTATAGCTTTATGTCCAAAATTATTACATGAATAACATAAACCAAAAAATATAGTTTGATACCTAGTAGTTGAATATATTATGAAAGGAGGTTCTCTTATGAATCCTTCTTCTTCTTAAGCTCTGTTTATCTGTTGTTGATTCTGAAATCTGAATCTTCTTAGTGGAGGAGTGTCCATGTAATCTTTCTTGTATATGTTTGTATCCCCTTTGATTGTTTTTACAAATATTTTTGGATTTGTTTCTTGATCTATTGTTTTCGAGCTTGATCCCTTTTCTGTCTGATTGTATTCAAGTCCGGACTTCTCAAGATGAGATTTTTGACTGTTGATAATGTCATCCAGAACTTTTGAGCTATTCCCCATATTTTTATTTTGAATATCCTTTCTTAGTATGACAATCTCTACTTCCAGGTTTCCAATGATCCCGTCCTTTCCTTCTAGTTGTTCTTTGAGTGCTTCTTCAATTATTTTATCTTCTTCTATTTGAACATTCAATTTTGTGATCATTTTTTCTAGTTCTTGAGTGTCTTTTTTCTTATCTAGTTTTGCTTGTAGTTTCTTGTTTTTCTTCTTTTCTCTTCTGATAACTTCTATGACACTCATTAATTCTTCTCGGAAGTCAAATTCTTCCTCTTCAATTTCTTCTTATTTTCCTCTTCATATTCTTCTTCGGAGTCTTGTTTATTAGATTCTTCTACTACCATGAATAAAAATCTCCCTATTTCATTGTCACTGACTTCATCTTCATCTGATGATGAGCTGTCTTCTTTGGTGAAAAATATTTTCTTGAAAACTTTCTTTGTAGTTCTTTTACCTTTTTATGTTTGTCTGCATTTTGAGTAACCTTCATCATTTCTCTTTTTCTTATGAGGACATTTGTTAGCAAAATGACAAATACCATCACAATTAAAACAAATTAAAGGAAGTTTACCTCTATACCTACCGTTGGTTCCCTTGTTCAGTCTTTTGACGAAGTTGGCCACTTCTTCATCGTCTTCTGAGATGTCGTTGTTGTTGCTATATTATTCTTGTTCCTTTTTCTTTTTCTTTGATATTTTGGATGCTTTGAAGGCTACTTCTTTTACATCTAAATTTTCCTGTTCAGTTCTCATCTCATATGCTATGAAGTTTCCATGCAGTTTGTCCATGCTTATTGAGTTTAGATCCAATATTTCTTCTAGTGATGATATCTTAGGGTTGAATCTCATAGGAAGAGATCTTATTACCTTTTGAACAATCACAGATTCTTCGATTTCTTCTCCCAATCCTATGATTGCATTCACTGTTTCATTGACTCGTAAAAAGTAGGCTGTGATATCTTCATCTTACTTCATTTTTAGTTGTTCGAACTGACCTCTGTAAATTTGAAGCTTTTCTTCTTTGACTTTTGAATCTCCTTCATAAATATTTCAAAGCTTTTCCAAAATATCTTGAGTAGATTTACCATGTGCAACTTTGGTGAATACCATATCACTGAGACCATTCAAAAGTGCATTTTTGGCTTTGGAATTATTCTCACCAAGTTTCATTGCTTTGCCATTTGTTGGTGGAACTGTTGGTGTTGTATATCCATCTACAATTGATTTCCAAACTTGAAATCCATGTTCATGTATATATGTATTCATCCTTATGCTCCAAAAAGCATACTTATGTCCATCAAACTATGGTATTCCATTTTTATATGAGTTGATACTCTCCATGATCTACCTTTCAGTGGTTAAACTGATTTCTAAAGGAACCTTCTTTGATACCAATTGTTGGATTACTGAGAGTGGGGGTGAATAAGTAATAGCGTAATTATAATAATTTTTCTTCAAATGTTTTATCAATGTAGAATTATTATCCAATAATGAGTAGTAAGAAATAAATAATCACACGCATACACAGTACACCAATGTTTTACGTGGAAACCCAAATCAGGAGAAAACCACATAATGTTTTTTCTTATATGTCTTGAAGAATTACATTCATTGGAAGTACCAACTTCCTTTGTTTTCTAGCTACAATTGGAAGGAGGCTCCAACCCCCTAGTTTCTCATGCTACAACCTGAGGGAATCTCCAACTCCCCAATTCTCTGGCTACAACCAGAATGAGGCTACAACCCCCTATGTTCTCCGACTACAACCGAAAGGTGGCTACAACCACCTGTCCTTGCCCCATCCTGCCACCCCGAAGTAGAAGTAGAATGATGGAACCATTGTCACACTATCACTGTGAGATATACCACTGTAAACCTGTACCAATAAATCTGAGCCATGCATCAACCTGTATCTCAACCTATAATCAACTTGTACCATAAACAAGTGCATCAACCATGCACCAAACTGTACCATAAACAAGTGCATCCAAACATCTACCAAGTATGTTCCAATCATGTGTCAACTAATAATCAACTATGACTCATCAATATGTACCAACATCATCAACTATACACCTTAGTATGTGCCAACTCATCAACTACTTGTCTCAACCATGTACTCAACATGTACCTCAACCAAAATATCTCATCAAATTCATCATCTAAATATGATTTGTAGCTCTATAATAGACCTAGTGTATATGATCACATTCCTACAAACCTTCCTTAACTTTAAAAACAAGAGACTAGCATTTTCATCAAACTTTTATTTAGTCTCACGTGCCTAGTTTTGGATTAGTCATCATCCCTAACTTGAAGTAATCATAACTTTTAACCTGTAATGTATAAATATATGAAACTGATACATAATGTTCTTCAATGTGTTTTATGAAATTCCTCCAAGTGTCACTACTTGGAACCTCTCAGAAAAGGATTTATAGCAAAAATGGCATACCTTGTTGAATTCTGGCTTATTCTACAGAGCGACCTTGTAGAGCGTGCCCCACACGAAATATTCGTTGAATTGATATAAATTTTTTACAAAGAATACTAAAAAATTTACCCCAACCAACACATTTGGTATAACTTAATTTGTATTTTTTATGAATAAATTATGACGTTTTTACCCGAAACACTTTTTTTTGACTAGTTTTAGGACTAGCCAAAAACCCTATTTTCTATGGAGTGTAACTCCAAAAATACAACGCCCCACAAGATGAATGTTTTACCACATATACTTGGGTATATTTTAACAATTTCAGAACAATTTTAGGGTCTAAAGCATTATAGGAAAAAAGTTATAGCAAAAATGGTGAGATGACCTGTAAATAACATACCTTAGAAAACACCATAAAAATAATTTATCCTCCCTTGCATTTCGGCCTTATTTTATTCACCTTCCCTCAGAACATAGCCTTATATATCCTTGGTTACCTTAGAAACCTATAGATATTCAATATTCTCAAGTGCAATTAAAATGAGAGAGCCTTGCCTCTTATTTATACTCTCCAAGTAGCTTGCTTAAAAACATCTTCTAGGTCACTTGGCTCACTTTCCTTATTTTAGGGTTAACCCACTTCTAATTTCTCCATTAAGTTTATTATTGAAATAATTTATTTTTTATTCAATTTGAATTATAATACACTCATCACTTCACTTTATTATTTACCTTTTAAAATCTCTTAAACCACTTTGACTACTTTGACCTTTT
>JZKD02S1672659.1:3125045-3168419 GCA_000966675.3 Picea glauca
TTACCTTTTAAAATCTCTTAAACCACTTTGACTACTTTGACCTTTTGGGGCTTCTAGATGACATATGAGGGTCCTCCAACTTCGTAAAGCCATAACTCTCAAACCGTGAGGAGTTCTGTGACATTCCACATACCACCAGAAATGGAATGACATGTAATATCCATATAGAATAGTATTACCTTCAAATATAGAAAAAATTATACCATTATCCATCAAACAAACTTGGGTCCATTACCCAAACCTAGGTTCTCCAACTTCACATGGTCATAACTCTCTAACTGTGAGGATTTATGTGACATTCTACATACCACTGGAAATGGAATGACAAGAACTATCCATCTAGGATTGTTTCCCTGACAAATTCACTGTCCTTCATCTCATTATTCCACAATTAAGCATGGGTTATCTTATTCCACAAAGCATCTTCCCGTGATGTCTTTCACCATAAGGGGACCACTTTGGAGTTCATCCATATTTACTTCTTATCAAACATGACAAAACAATAATGAGTCATATTTAAATCAAACAATATTTTTTTCCATTTCCCAAACCTTTATGCTATGTGGATTTCTTCAAGGGTTGACATCAATAACAACCAACCTTAATCAACAATGTCTCTATCCAACTTACACAGTAAATTCCAAAATCTCCCAATAGGATTTAACCCGTTAAACCGTCACGTTGGGAAACTCACATCCAAGTTGCATCCATAGGGTCATGATGAACAATAGTTATTACTGAACTTACTAGCTAAGCTTGAGTATAAGAGTCTGAGAAACATTGTAGAACACATTGTTTCCAGAAAACACTTATAGATTTTCAAATTCTACAGAGCGAGCAAGCCTGTGTAATCTTGAAACTTGCAGTTGTGATCCCCAATCCTTGTTCCACCGTGGAATTTTCTAATAATTTAGAACTCACAATGCCGAGAGCTATAGGAAGCGAAAGAGTCGTGTCCAAATATACAGTACCAAATGAGCCCTTCAACCCTCGAGTTGAGGTCATGGGTGATCTCAAGGGGAAGGTGGAGAAGGTCAAGCTCCTTGATCTCAACTTAACAAATCAAGTCTTGTTCCCCCAGATGAACATAGACATTTTTTGGAGTATCGCTCCATATGAGTTGGGAGGCATGCAGTTTGTGCCAAAACCTTAATGTATCAACCTTTCTAATTCAACAATCGTGAACCTCAGAGACCTACCAGTGTTCGGGACCATTTGTGAAGTCATGTTGTGCACCATGTTCCTGATCAGAAGGGTGCATGAAACAAGTCTCTAGTTTGATAGGTGGTATCCAATCCACGCCAAATACATCCACCAGCTTATAGGACTATCCCTTGAGAGAGAGGATGTATCTAAAGGATTTCAGGGTCCCAGCAAGAATGGCAAAAATAAAGGGGATCACAGCCTATACGAAGGGTTCCATATGCATAGGGGGGGTGCATAGCCAAAATCAACCCCATACTACCAGAAACGGTCAGGAATGGTTGATACATCATAGCCAACAAATTCATGAGGTCATACTACAAGGGAGAATGCACACTTGATGCATTATCAATGGCTGATTTTTGCACCAATGGCATTGTATTCAATTGGTGTAGTTACCTATTGGAGGAACTACTCATGGCTTGTGAGGAATCCCAAGAGAAGGGAGCCACCTTCACATATGGATACATGTTTATTGCATTCACAATGCTCAAGCGGACTCCACCCGCTGGAAGACCATTGGAGCTAGCAGATAAGGGGCACCTTGCAAATATGTTTGAGCCCTAGCGTTCCAGGGTGGACTCAAAGAACAAAACCTTCAACAAAACGATGTTCTCCAAGTGGTACAACGAGCTTATTGACGTAAGAAAGAGGTTGCGCATTCCACAGGAGCTCCTCAACTCCAACATGAGGAACATCGCCTTCAACATGAACCGAAACCATATGTTTTTATGGCCGAGGTATGGAAATATGGAGGAATTCCATTCAAGGATGTTGTCATTCTACTTAAAAGAGGAGGCCTTCGACAAAGAGGTAATGTCGTGGCCTAGACTTAATTAGGGGATGCACTATATTTTTCCCGTCGAGATACTGAAGAAGAAAGGTAAAGAAGTAGGGGTAGGACTAGGCTCAATCTCAGAGCCACAAAAGAAATAAGTTTTGACACAGACAAACTCTAATGAGGAGGAGGAGACGCAACCATTAGAGTGCAAGAAGAGGACACTGTCGATATTCCCACAACTCTAGAATAAGCCCTTTTGATAGGTAAGGATGACAATGAGATCCTTAGCACTGTGTTAGTTACATAAAAGGTGGCCAAGAAGTTCAGAACAGGGGTCTCGCTATGTAAATTTTTGAACCCCCAACCCCTATCATCTATGGTTCCCTGCAGTCACTCAGCAGTCCGCGCAAGCCCCCATCATACATATTTAGGATGTCCTTGAGCCTGACACCCTTCCATTCACAATAATCAATAAGAACCCTCTATCACTACCATAACCCCAATCACCAACCCCAGAAACCACCAGTCCACCCCAAACCACTGATCTAGAGCCCATGTAGCTCAATCCCCCATAGCTACCTGAGCCAAAAATCCCATAAACAAGCCCAGAGTTACTTGAGAAGAGACTAGAACTTCCTCATCCAAACCCAAAAATACTGGAGAATACATTTTAGTTGACTGGCTCGAACCCTGACGCACAGAACCAACATATTGTACATTTTTTGAAGAAGAAGGACACTTAAACGATAGAGGCACCACAAGTGCAAAGTCCCCACCACATTGCCTCAATGACCAAGGTTGAGAGTGCCACGGGAAGTGAAACTCTAGAAGCAGAGGAGGAAAAAGAGGTGGAGCTACCAGAGGCTTAGAAGGAACCATAATCAACCTCCAGGCAGTGTGCAACATCAATGCAGGAACATATGGAGCTATTTCTCCAAAACCATCACCAGTGTGCAGAGTTGTTACAACTCTGTCTGGTAAAAAAAAATGTTCTGACACTAATGCTTTCGGCGTTGAGGTTGAGGCTTGTGCCAGGTCCACCCATAGGAGAGCAGGAGGTAGATACTCCTTCATAACATTCAATGGCTAGTGGACTTCCACTACAGGTCCGAGCACCCAGGGATGCAACCCCCTCATCGATTGACCTTGCAAAGTGGCCAGCAAAGAAGTTATTTGGAATGATGAGAGAATCAACTAATCAACTAGAGAAGAGGCTCAAATAGTTCTATAGGTCTATAGAGTTCACAAGGGTGGAAGAACTCCTTGCACAAGAATGAAGAAAACAAGAAGAACATGCAAAGACTAGGTCAAGCACACAATGGAAAGAGTTCAGGAAAGGCTTACTGAAACCTTGCCAGAAATTCAGAAGGTCGCACCCCAACTACTAAAATGTAGAGATGCAGGAGAGATGGAGCTTCAAATTGAACTGCTCCAAGGAGCATGGTCACAATTATCCATTTGCATCGAGCATCTGGAAATGAAATTGAGGCAAAATCAACAAGAAGCAGAGAAATAGACTTGGAAGCTGCAAGAGTAGATGGAGAGGATAGTTCTAGAAGGAAACAATGCCCGAGCAACACTACACAAGCACACATTTGAGTGCACAAATATTTTCATAGAAATCAATGATTGGATGGGCATCATCACTAGGTGCAACCAGAATTTGGAGGATGTACGCACTAGAATCCAGGTGTTGAATGAGGAAGTTGTGGCTATGATGGATCTATTGGAGAAACAACAAAAGTTTAATTAGATTCAACAAGCAGACAATGACATGTGTTAGCACATATTTTTGCAGGGGAGTGTTTTCCCTTTAGTTTCGGCCCTTGGATGACCAAGTGCGAAGAAGGGGTGCTTAAAAAACAACACAAATGTGTTTCAACCAAAGTCGATGCACATTATGCTACGACACGCATGTATGAGGACCAGGGAGAGTGACACTTCGGGAATTTTGAATTTGAGAAAGGCGCGTAGAAGATATGGGCCATCCAACCAAGGGGACACATGGCACGTGATTGGCATTTCATGATTTCATGAGGTGGAGCGATCAAGGAACAGATTTTTAAAACTCGCAAAATGTGAAATCACAAAATGATCTGAGTCGTCCTTCTTAGCAGGACGCGTGGCACACGATTAAGCATTTCGTGATTTCAGGGAATGTAGCAGTCAAGGGGCTAAGTCATGAGGACTCACGAAGCGTGAAATTGTGAAATGATCAGAGTCGTCCGATCAAAGAGGGGTGAATTTCATCTCATTCGATCATCACAATTTCGTGACTCGGGGTTTCGAGCATGGAGCATAGCGCAAACTCCCGACACGCGAAATCGCGAAGCGCTCAAAGTTTGGGCCCATGTTCATAGCCCGTGGCTCTATGGTGTGTGGGTTTGGGAAGAATATTAGCATCTATCACATGGATCTAGTGACGTGGGGTCTTCGTGGAAGCAATCTTGGCTATCAATTTCAAAGCAGATCTGACCGTCGATCTGAATTTGACCATTTCATGATTTTGGGCATCGCGATGTTCTGAATCAAGGGGAGTGAGAAATCTCGATATTTGAAGTTCCAAAACTTCATTATTTAAGCCCGAGGTTAGGGTTTGTGGTCCCATGGGGTGATGGAAAGGAGCTGTGCAAAGGTTGGAGCACCCAAATTTACTGCTGATAAAGAATTGCGTGGCCTTGAGCCACCAGGATTCACTCAAAGAAGTTGTGTTATGACCTGAACATTCATGGGTGTCAAGGCTCCATACCTATATTGATGCAATTAGTTAATGGAAATTAGGGAGATAGTTGAAACCTCATCTCATCCCGTAAATGAAAAGCATGGAGGATTCGACCATGGAAAATAGAGTTGTCAGCCCATGGTACCCATGAAAGTGGTTTCTCTTGCAATCCCATACCGATCTGAGATTCTGTATGACAGAATAATGTAAGTGTGGCCTGACAAAGGAAGATGTAGATGCGAAGCCTTGGATACAGTGACCATAGTGCAATTTTGTAGGGAGCCAGTTTCAAGTATATGTAGGCATTTTCCATTTTTGTAAGGGTCGATGGTAGAGCAATGCTCCTGTATTGTAAAGTTTTAATGAACACTCTAGTTCTTTGGTTATGTATACGCATTTGAGACTTATTTTTATATGACAGTCACCTTTCTTACTCCATCTTATTTCCCTCTGATACTGAAAGAGTTCATGAGTGATTGATTCAAATGAATTATCGTGACTGTATTATGATGAATGTTTGATCATAGTGTTGTTATAATTCCTTTTAGTTTCTTTGAAATTTGAATTCAAGAAGACATTGGGTTTAAGTTTTTCTTCCTTAGGCTGCCAAAAATCCTGATGTTCATGGAAGTCCTCTACATTCTTCACTGAAGTCTTCCTCCTATTCACCTTTACTATAACCTACTGTCTGAAGTTCAACTAAGACCTCACCTACTTGTGTATGCTAGTCCAATTTTCTGAGTTAAAACGATATCATATTGAGTCTGCACCCATTTGACCTTTTTGAAAACCAACCCGTGACATAAAATACTGATGGGTATCAGGCTTACCTTTGCCACAATCTAGGGGTGATTTCTGGTGCTAACAATATGAACGATATATCTGAGGTTCAATCCATAACTAAGAATGAGTTGCATGAATTTCGACCCATCATTCAGATCGTTTATATGCAAATGAATCAGGTCGGTCCAACAATAGATTTTGAATGGAACTCTTTGGTCGCATCTAAGACAAAGGAATGTATCACATATGTGACCCAACAGTTCTTCGTCGAGGCCTCACTTCTTTCTAGGAAATGGTAGGGTAAATTCAGAAGCTTTCAAGAAGTCAAGAAGCGGGCCTTGGAGTTGGTCCCATATTTTGGCCCTTCATTTGAAGAGATAGAGGAAGAGAAAGCACAAGAAAAAGAGAAAAGGAAAGAGGAATAGTAGGACAAGGGAAAGCAACAGTTTCTCCTTGAACCTGTGAAAGAGATAAGTACTTGAATCGAGGGAGAGTCAAGGCTTATGATCGGAGCCTATTGGGCCCTTAGTTTTTTTATGAGAAGTTGTGCAATAAGGACTACGGTCCCCGGTTTGGTCGAGTATGAGTTGTGCAAGCTACAAAAAAAGCTAGACAACATAGCAAGGAAAAGTAACATAAATTAATTATGAAAAGGACAACACAATGCCAGCAATGCAAGAGAAGTTGCAACGGAACAAGAAAGCATGCGAGCTCAAAGCCATAAGACACTACTCAACTTATATATATGGGATGAATATGATTGTAAAGGGGTTCACTGATTATTGTAAAAGGGTTCTCCCCTTGTTTTTTGGATGATTGTAAAGGTTGTTATTGTAATAATTGAAAAGGTTCTCCCCTTTTTGTTGTTATTATTACTAGGTCAGGTTTTGAGTCTTGTAAATGTAATCTATAAACTGTTTTGGGAAACCAAAGATCTGCAACATGGGTCCAGAGCCAAGTGTCTATAACAGAGCATCACTTAGTATATCTGATAAAGATACGAAGATAAGATATAAAGAAGGATCCAAAATTTTGAAATATGTTGTGTCATTCTGTGTTTATTCTTTTGCATTGTATATTTACAGTACTTATTTATGCTTCATAAGTTCCATATGATGTTTTTGTGTATGAATTATTTTCGCAACCTGAGTATATTTAGTTCTTGCATGTATGAGTTCATATATGTTATGTAGTTAGTTTTCTTGCGCAATATCAGGATGAATCTTGAAGGTTATGTGAACCCACTTGAGTATTCTCCTTTCCCTTCCCTATCCTTCCATCTTGGTTGTGCTTTAGGTGAGACTTCTTCTCTTCGTAGGAGATGAAAATGTCAGTGCTCTATACTACATGGTACCTTTTGTTGGTAACCTTAGAAGGACCCTGGTCTAATCAATCTTGTGCCAACATCCACTAGTATGGAATTGAACCATGCAATAATGCTTGAGAAACCTTTCTTCAATAACTTCCTCATGTGATGAGAGGTGATAATTTTAGGTTGACCAGATATAATCCATTTGAAGGTATGTGTGTTCCCTTCCTTATCAAATCTCATGTATAAATCCTTGAAATCCATGGTGATAGGTCCTAAAGTGCATAACCATTCTACGTTGATAAATACATCAAAACTGCCCATGTTAATATAAAACATGTATGTTTTGAGATGATACTCACACATTTATAGTTTCACATTTTCACATCAGCCACCACATTTCATCATAACACGTTTATTGATCATAATTTGAAAATTAGTTAGAATATGGAAAAAATAATGGGTATCTTTACACACTCTCGTATGAATAAAATTTTAGTGTTGTCATTATCAATGAATAAAATAACTTTATGATGCTTTATGTAACCAATCGACTTCAATTTTTGGGGTGCCAAGAAACCTCATAAGGCATGGAGGGAAATTTATGGTTCCCACAAGGATATTGGAAGGTATTTTCCTCGTCTTTGGGAGAGGTTCCATCGCCCAAATGTAGCTAAGGAGTGTCTTAAGATGATATATATGTTGAGTGTTCTTGTGGGGTTACATCCAATTGAAATAATTTATGTTATTTATATTTGTTCTCTTTGAAATATCACTCATCATGATTATAGGAAAGTTTAAGGAATTGAAATTCTACCATCTATTCATGAAATAACTTGTGGATTCTCACTAGATGCAAGTTGGAGGTGTTGATTATTATAGTTGCATGAGACATCCTTCAAGACACAGACTGAGTGAGATGACTATAGAGAGAGCCCATGAGTTGGGTATGCCCATGATATGGGTGTGTAGTTCCTCTCTGAGATGAAGATGGAACATTGTGTGATCTTGTGTAGGGAAGATGCCCATGAGATGGGTATGTCATTCTCTCTGAGATGGATATGAAACATTGTGTGCCCCTAAGAAGAGAAAATTCCCATGAGATGGATGTATCATTTGAGATGAAACAATGTGTACCTATGCGAGGGGTGAAGGATCCCATGTGATGGGTTTATTGTTCTCCTCTGTGTAGAAAGTTGAGATGATGTGATACTCCAGATGATTCTCCCGTGACACTAAGTGAGATATAGATCTGTTGAGTAGGATTTTCCTATGGATGAGAACAAGTGAATGTGATCCTAGTGGTTGAGCACTAGTGAGTGTGTATCCTGATGATTCTCATGTGAGATGTATTGAGATAGAGATCTGTTGAATTGGATGTCCTTGTGGCTGAGCACAGGTGGGCATGCCCCTAGTGGATGAGAACTAGTGGGTGTGTGAGATCCCTTGTTATATTGTCTAAGAGTCAAAATTACCTGTAACCCTAATTGTGATGTAAAGGTTATAGGTCGCCCCCACCATAAAGTGAAAGACAATTAATGTAAAAGATAATTAATATGGTAATTAATAATTATATTTTGAGTTATTGAGGTCAGCCCTATTGTGCCAATAGACACATCATTTGATATGATAAGTTTTCTATTAATAAAGGTGAATCCCCATTGAGGAAAGACACTTATCATTGTGTCATCTCATGATTTCAGAAGTTGTGGTTTGAAATAATGAGAATTACAACACCCTCTTGTGTTCTAGGTTTGGTGATGGTGTGGGAGGTCTTTCTCTTGAAGAATATAACAAAGGATTGGCTGGGTTTTCTTCTCTTGTTGAGAAGGGTTTCCTAGGATACTTATTGTGTTATTTTGCATAGTTATTCTTCTTGTGATATTGGTTTACTAGAGTTAGCTAATCTATTGTTGTAGTAGTTATGGTTCAGTTCATGCTAATGATTAAATTAATTAAACCTCGTACTTGATATAAACCATAGTGAAAAATCAACATGGTTTCAGAGCAGGTCTTGAAGATGACCATCTCCACATTGATAAAAGAAGGTCATGATAGATTGAGATACTAAGTACCCCACCACCAGTAAAAGGAAAGGATCAAACCCTAAGGTGAAGTCCTAAAGCTAGCCATAGGTATACTACCTTAGGAAGAGCCCTGTTTAGGGTCTTCTAAAGCATGACCGTAGGCTTGGTTGAGGCTGCCGCAACCATGAGGTGAGATGAAAATTGTGTCGAATAAATATTAGGCTTCTTGAGGGAGAACCTAAGGCTTCTTGAGGGTAAGTTCTTAGGGAATAACCAAGGCCATATTTTGTGTGAATTTGAGGCCCTTCCCATGTACAGATCTGAGACAATGCAGGGTGAATCCTTTGTGGAAGAGTGAACGAAACCTAGGTTCTGAGGAATCCTTATTAACAAGTTCAAGTCTGCATAAAACGCGTTTTGGAAAGTATGTAACAGAAGTCTAAGGTTGTATTTTTTGTGCAAGTGTTTGTTGGAAAACTTAATATTTAAGGGTGAGTGTTGAAGCAGTGTTTAGACAAAAGTTTGAGCGATTATTCTTGAAAATACAAGGGCTTTTATGAGGCCATAGTTTGACAAGTCCCGAGGCCAAATTGTTGATAGATATGAGGTGCATATTTGAGTGGGTTAAGAGGAGAATTGAGGCAGATATAAGGGCAATTTTAAGGCCTTTTCTGAGGCAAAACCAAGTTCATATCTGAGGGTGTTTTCATGTTGTTCTGAGGCTCATATACAACATATTCTAAATCTTCATTCAAGGAAGATCTAAGGTCATAGTTTTTGCATACCTTAAGCTACATTGAAACTATATGATCTTTTTTTTGTGTCAATTCCAAGACAACATCTTTACCAAGTTTGAGGCAAAGAGAAACAAAGGGGATTGAGGGTTCTTGAAGACCAATAGAGAATATTGTTGCAGCAGAGGCAAGATATTGTATTAAGGGTGATTCTCAGTAAAAATTTCATACTTGGAGGGAAGAATGTGGAGAGTGTAGAAGTGGCAGGTGGCCACAGGAAGCTACAACAACATAATTTGTCTTCTAGTCTATGGTAAACAAGCAAGGAATATCATTTATCATCATGACATTGAAAAACAAGAAGAATATACATTGGTGTACACTCTCAGGTATGCACTTGTAAATGTTAATTGCATCATTTTCACGAAGGCACTTGCAGAAGGTAGGAACCCTTGCTTCAATCACGGATCCAGAGGGATCGCAGTGCATTCAGAGGAACAACACACTAGAAATGAAGACTCTAGGCTTGATTTAATTATCATGCCTCTAACCTACATTTCTAAGTTTTCTACATTACAAGTAGGTGTTGTAGTTGTGAAAACAATCCTTAAATTGTCTTGATTCTAGAGATGTACTCATTATTCTCCTCTAGGAGATATTCTTGTCTTGTTTTCCTTTCATTTGTTTTCTTGTTGTAGACAAGTTAACAACAAATGAAGATGTTTATCCTTCAGAATTCAGAGGGATTCACTTAACTTAGAGGGAGTCACTTGACTCAGAGGGAGTAAAAATTATTTGAGGAGGAAGAATAGAATCATCATTGAAGAAACCAAAGCGATGATACATGATCAGAGTCTACCCATGACTTTGTGGGAAGAAGCATGCATGATAACAATATATGTTCAAAATATGAGTCCTCGCCATATTTTTAAGAACATAACTCCCGAAGAAGCCTTTACTAGAGTGAATCCTAATATTGAACACTTCAGGATATGTGGGTTCCCAATATATTTTCATGTGCCCAAAGAGAAGAGATCCAATCTCGACCATTCAGGGAGAAAGGGTACATTTGTGGGATATAATGAATCTTTGAAATCAGATCAGATCTACATCCCTGGTTAGAGATAGATTGAGTACCTTCTTCCCCTTTATCTATTCATAGGGAGATATCCATTGATAAAGTTGATTTAGTGCTCCAGTTAATATTCCCAGAGACATTACATTAGGCCATAAAAGGTCTGTATGGGATTGACAAACTCTATAAGAGACAGAGGAACATGAAAATCTTCAAGGAACATTCTGAGAGAGCAAGAGACAAAAAACAATTCGAGCTATTCTTCATCCATGAGCCACATTGTTGATACAAAGCCTTCTTGTCATGGAGAAACAACATGTCAACATGTATGGAAAGATTCCATGACATAAGAGTATCAGTTCATTTTGAAGAATGATGTATGGGATATTTTTCTGAGACCAAAAAATAATTCTGTAGTGACTTCCAAGTGGATCTATATGTTCATGCATGCAACTAATGGAAGTCTAGAGATATACAAAGCGATATTTGTAGCCAAAGGATTCTCACAAGAAGAGGGAGTTGACTATGATGAGACATTTGATCTAGTATCCTGATACACTTCCATCCATACTATCATCCATGAGTTGGAAACTACATCAGATGGATGTAAAGACAACCTTTCTCAATGGTGATATTAAGGAAGAAGTTTATATCGAGCAGCCAAAGATATTTGTGATAAACAATGATAAATATCATGTGTATAGGTTGAAGAAAGCCCTATATGGACTCAATAAGGCACCTCATGTTTGGTACGAGAAAATGGATGGATTATTCATGATTTTGGATTCCAGCAAGAGTGTCGTTGATCCAAACCTATATTATCATATTGTTGGTGACAAGTGCCTGATATTGGTCCTGTATGGGGATGATTTATTCCTTATCAGTTCAGAAAGAATTATTATTGAAATGCAAGTGAGCATTGACTTATGCTTTAGAGATGAAGGATCTGGGTATGATGCACTACTTCTTGGGACTAGAAGCATGGCAGAGAATTGATGAGATTTTCCCAAGTCAAGGAAAATATACAGTGAAAATATTTGAGATGATGGACTGCAAATCCATTCCTACATGGATGATGATGAAATTGAAGAAGATGAATGAGGCTTCTTCGGATTCAAATGAGATTGATCTACATGCGTACCAACAAATGATTGGATCATTGATGTATCTGGTTAACACCAGACCTGATATATGCTATGTAGTGAATGTTTTTAGTCAGTTCATGAGTCAAGCCGAGACAGACTCATTAGATAGCAGTGAAGCATGTATTGAGATATATATGAAGCACTGTTCGATATGGCTTGAGATATGCCTCCACTATAGACTTGAGTTGGTAGAGATATGCTAATGAAGATTTGGTAGGGAGTGTAGTGGACTAAAAGAGAACATCCAGTTGTTGTTTTACCTCAGGGTCTACCATGGTTTCTTGGTGCAGTAGGAAACAAATATCTGTGGACTTGAGTACCGCAGAATTAGAGTATATAGCCTTGAGTGTGGAAATTCATGAAGTAGTCTAGCTTCACAAGATATTGACAGATTTATTTGATCATGATATGGATCCTACCATCATTCATTGTGATAACTAGAGTTATGTGAGGCTCTCTGAGAACCATTTGTTTCATGATATATCGAAGCACATTGAAATAAAATATCATTATATCAGAAACATGGTGCAGAGGAAATCAATACACGTGCAATACCTTCCTACCCATGAGTAAATTGAAGATATCTTCACCAAACTACTTGCCATGACGAAGTTCAAGTACTTCTGTGAGAGACTTGGCCTGGTGGAGAATACCTCCCTAGATAAGAGGGAGTGTTGATGATTATAGCCAAGACAAAGTTCTAGTACTTCCCTAACAGACTTGGCCTGGTGGAGAATACCTCCCTAGCTGAGAGGGAGTGTTGATCATTATAGCCAAGACGAAGTTTGAGTACTTATGTGAGAGAATTTTCCTAGTGGAGAATGCCTCCCTATATGAGAGGGAGTGTTGATGATCACATATGCGTGAGACATCCTCCAAGATACATACTGAGTGAGTCATCCTGAGAGAGAGCCCATGAGTTGGGTGTGCCCATGAGATGGGTCTGTAGTTCCTCTCTGACATGGATATGGAAAGTTGTGTGCCCCTATGTAGGAAATATGCCCATGAGTTTGGTGTGTCATTCTCTTTAAGACAAAGATGAAATGATGTGTTCCCCTAAGAAGGAAATATGCTCATGAGATGGGTGTATTGTTTGAAATGAAATGATGTGTAACCCTGTGAGGGGTGAAGGATCCCATGTGATGGGTTTATTGTTCTCCTCTGTGTAGAGAGTTCAGATGATGTGATACTCCAGATGATTTTCCTATGATACTCAGTGAGATAGAGATCTGTTGAGTAGGATGTTCCTATGGCTAAGCATAGTTGGACGTGATCCTAGTGGTTGAGCACTAGTGAGTGTTTATCTTGATGATTCTCCTATGAGGCGCAATGAGATAGAGATATATTGACTTGGATGTCCCTATGGTTGAGTACAGACGGACATGCCCCATGTGGATAAGAACTAGTGGGTGTGTGAGATCCCTTGTTATATTTTCTAAGAGTCAGACTTACTTGTAACCCTAATTTTGATGTAAAGGGTATAGGTCGGCCCCACAATAAAGTGAAAGATAATTAATATGGTAATTATTAATTATATTCTGATTTATTTAGGTCATCCCTATTGTTCCAATAGACACATAATTTGATGTGATAAGTTTTGTATAAATAAAGGTGAATCCCCATTGAGGAACACACTTATCATTATGTCATCTCATGATTTAAGAAGTTGTGGTATGAAATTTTGATAATTACAACACCCTATTGCATGCTAGGTTTGGTGATTGTGTGGGAGGTATTTCTCTTGAAGAATATAACAAAGGATTGGTTGGGTTTTATTTCATTGTTGAGAAGGGTTTCCCAAGATACTTCTTGTGTTCTTGTGCATGGTTGTTCTTCTTGTGATCTTGGCTTACTACATTTAGTTAATGCATTACTGCAGTAGTTATGCTTCAGTTCATGCTAATGATAAAATTAATTAAACCTCATACTTGATCTAAACCATACTGAAAACTCAACAAGAGGGTGCTATGGAGAAATTCCCCCTAAAATGGGTCTAAGGAATAGGCATAGTGATAAATACCTTAAAATACTAACTTATCTCTAATATACCGCAAAACCATATAGAATAAGTGATAAGAGAAATAGATAAGAGAAGGTTAATTAGTTCACCTTAAATCCTTACGGTTGATGTAAACCTCTTTCACTTGTTGTTTCCTCCTAGATCACATATCGCCTCTCAAGGATGACCTGTAAGGGGTTAAGAATACAATGCAACAAAATATACAATCTCTAGTAATCACTTAAAATCATAAACATAGATATAAATGCTAAAATGAACAAGAACATGTACACATAGGGTTTTGGGACAAAGATAATCTCTTTTATTCAAATTCAAGATAAAAGGTTACAACCTTTGCTTGCAAACATTGATCCATGAACCAAGTCTGGGATCCTCTGTCGTGGATCCAAGTGAATCAATCCAACATAGAATTTTCACAACCAACATATCATCGAGGGAAGAAGGAAGGGTTGCATAGGGAGACTGCTTGGAGGGGAAAGTTGAGGCTAAAACTCAGAGCAAGATGCAATTCTTGAGGAATGAGAGGGAAAGGATTTTGGTAGAGTTTTTTCATTCTCTTTTTCATATTTCTAAATGACTCCCCAAGACCTCTTTTTATATCATAAAAAGATGGTTATTTGGTTTGGGGATGGGCTACAAGGGGTAAAATGGTTAGGAAACCCTCCATAGCCCGTAAACAATGCCAAAATACATGCAATTTTATATTTTTTGAAACTTTTTGAGGTAAACATGGGCTAACTATCTTGCAGCAAGTGTGTGTACATGGGATAAATAGAATGAAATACACATGTGTACATAGTCTATTGGTGTATTAGGGCACATACACTATCAACAAAATTTTTTTTTAGAAGAAAGCCTCAACAGTATTTTGGCAAAGTTTGCAAATGGATGGGACAATGTCTTGGATGCATATATGTGGAATTTTTGGAATATAAGAGATGCTCCCTAATGTGTGAGGTCATAAGAGAAATTGATGGCCAAAATACATTACAATATCTTTACATAGTGGGAAGGCAGGGAGTTGAGTGAGCCTCAGACGAGTGATCATGAACGTGTCATCTGAAAAATAATGATAATCTCTCTGAGGCAGACATACCCATGCTCGGGATAAACTAAGCATGGATTCCAATCAAGTACATTGCAGATCCATGTCATATAAAATAATCACGACTACAATACAAATATGAATGCATATAAATTCTAGTCATATACAATACACAACGGATCTACATCTCAAAATCATCTGAAGAGATACAAGTACAAAGTGATATGGAGATGATAACTTCATAGCTCGAGAAACAACTTCAAGATATTCAAAACTTAGGTAGGAGTATAATAGGAGTGTAAGAATCACTACTCTGAGGTCTTCTACATGTCTTTGAGGAAAGACTATAGGACCTCGATCATCAAACACAAAAATTCTTTGATTCTAAATCCAAACTTGATTGGTTTCTTGGGATTGTAGACTCATGAAAGTCAAGAGATCAACTGCAGAATGGACGACTTAGGTTAGATAAAACTTCCCTTGGACAAAAGCACTACAAAATGATAAAATTTAGGTAGCTTTTAGGCACAGGCCCAGTTCGAGATATATCATGATGTCGGAGAAATACAACTGGAAGGAAAAGAAGCACGTGGAAAGCAAACACACATGCAGGAAAATCAACACATGCAAGACAGACGTGGATGTAGAAGAGGAAATCATGCAAGTCACGCATGCAAGAATACCTAGCCATGATAGGTTTATCATTTTTTGTAAGAGAATGTGATGGTTGGTAAGCCAAAAACATGTATAAGTAGGTACTTAGGAGGTCTATTTCGGGGTTTTTCATCGTTGTTTGTCGTTGTTCGTTGTGGTTCATGTTTTGGGGTTGGGTTTTTGGTTGGTCACTGTTACTATGTTGTTCGAAGGCATAAGGAATGAAAATCCAATCTATGTTTTAAGTTGTTGATATGAGGAGAGGAAATAGGTTAGATGTTGAGGGTTAGATCACAGGCATAGGAGCCTGGTGTGATCTAGTCCACCTCATTGTAGATCTCAACCTGTTAGATGGAGAATTGTTATTCGCACGACGCTGGATTTTTGGAAACACCATAATAAAAGAGAAGACAAGTGAAATATTTGTGGACGTAGCCTAGGAGGGGTGAACCACGATAGATCATGTGTTATGTGATTGAATATTGTGTATTTCCTTTACTTCCAATGATTAGATGTTAGACAAATGTGTGAATGACTAGTTAGATCTGTTATTTTATATGCATGAGTAAGAATGATAAGGTATTCAATATAAGTGAAATTTTAAGTAACAAATGAAGATCACAGAGTTTAATCCTATATCCCTACTCATTCCTAGGCTACAAGAACTTGAGCACTGCAGCCACCAATAGAACTATCTTGGGTGAGACTGCGTAGTGAACTATGTGTACTATGTTTATTTATGGTTTACCAGAGTGGCCGATAGTTTTATAGGGGTTTTGTTGGAAAACATAGTATACCTGAACCTAGTTCAACCCAAGAAAGGTATGAAGAGGGAAGAAAAACAATAAATGGTTACATTGCCATCTAGGACATAATGGGATTGAGTGAATGAGACTTGCTAAAGAATCGGGAAAAGAATGTCAGATTGGGTAAGAAAAGGTTAAAATAATGAGAATATAAAATGGGATGTTTATACCATGGAACACAATGAAGGTGGATATCAAGAGGTGATTGAAAAAAAAGGAGTTGGAATTTGTGCATAAAGATAAGAAAAAACTGAAGTTAACACCACACAAATATTTGGACAAGTACGTATTTAGCGACTTGCATGAAGTATTGTTTTTGTGATTTACCACATGTGTTGCAAGATTGGATATTGAGGTTGAAAGACAACCACCCTACAAATTGAATCAGTCATCTAGAGTGGAATTATGTGGAGATATCACAATTACAACAAGTTGACAATAAATTTACACACGTAGTAGATTTCTGGTTAGACAACATTATTGTAGGATTTGTCACAAAATTTTTAGTAGATACTGCAAAGTCTTATAGTGCAGCAAATAAAGAGTTCTTGAAAGGACCGCAAGGTAGGTATATCATATTTTTGTACACTTCCATCAAGATTTTACTGTATAACAAAGGGGTAATGACAATGGAATAAGATAACTAAACTTCCCTGCATGCATGGGGGAAGGGGGGAAGCACTGACAAGAGATAGAGAAATGGAGGAAGAGATGGATAAAGGAAATAAGGAAGAGGACTTGTATCCAATCATGATGGAGGAAGACTAGATCAAGCAGATAATGGAAATAACTAGAATAACGTGCAATGGAGAACCCTACCAATACAAGATGAACAATAAGAAGAGAGCCATATTCATGAGGGAAGGCTTGTCAAGTGACGAGTAAGAGGTAAAGGGTATCTAGGATGTGAATAATATTGTTAAAATCATGTGTGATACATATGAAAGGAAGACAATAGGTCCAAGGGAAGGAACCAAAGGAATAACTCGTATCCATATCAGTGTCAATGTGGAACCTATAAACACATGTGTGACTAATACACTAGAAAGAACACCACCATTTTGACAAATGGATTTTAGTGGAAGAAAAACAACATGAATTACATCTACACAGGGAGAAAAACATGGGGGAGCTAGTTTAGGAAGCATTAGTTAAGGATATACACCATGTGGAGGTAGTAGTTCATCATTCAGAATGGCAGGACATGATCCCACCATCAGGTTACCAGAATTCAAGGGAGAGGCATCAGAGGACCTTGAGAAACACTTATTCATCCGTGAAAAAATCTAGGAAGCAAAGAACATCACATATGAGGATACAAAACTTGTGTAGTTATCTATCACACTAAGAGACCATGCACTAGATTGGTACAAGATATTATCTACAAATAGTCCACCAGAAACAACCAGAAAAATTGTGGATATCAAGAAGCTATTGATAAATGAATTCCAGAATCCTATATCAGAGGATAAGTACATGAATGAGATGATAGAGATCAGACAAAAACAAGGGGAATCCGTATGGGAGATAGACTAGAGATTCAAACAATTGAAGGGAAAGTTGAAGTATGTCATGAAAGATATGCAGTATAGAAATCTATTTGTGAATTCCCTACTACCACACCTGAAATACCCTTTGAGACATAAGAAGTTTCAAACTCAGGAAAATGATCTGTAGGAAGAATTACAAATAGAAGAGAACCAATATCAAAAGATATATCCAATAATAGAGGAGTTGAAGGAGGATATGAAGAATTTAAGATTTCAACTGAACCAAAATAGGAGTAAGGACAAAAGAGAAGTTGTTTGGTGTACCACATGTAGGACATAAGGACATCACAAGAATGAGTTCCCAACATTCATGCAGTATATGGAAAAAGTACTTCCATACCCTTTTCTAACAAGAGGACTATGGTGAGAGATCCATAAGACACACAGACATGATCCATATCATTTTCCAATGATGTAGAAATACCAGACACTGCCTAAGAGTTCATAATGCAACTTTTGCAAGTCAGTGGGCCATGATGACAAATATTGTAGGACAATGGAGATGATGAGGGAAAGAACATCACACACCTATAGGGTGTAGGAAGAAATTATGACAAGGAAAGTTGCACCATGGTTTAACCAAGTACCAACCCCATATAACATTGTTCCACAGTACAATACTGTGCAACCACAGTATAATCACATGTAGTATAATAAGGGGCCTTAGTACAATGCCCCACAAGGAGATCGAGCTAGCTACAGAGGTAGAGGAAGAGGTAGAGGAGGATTGGGAAGAGGCATAAGATCAGTGGTATTCCATAACTTTCAACAACCAATACACTATGCAAGAGAATTTCCACATGCAACATGTATTTATTGTCGCACATGAGATCATGACATAGAAGATTGAACGACACTATTGGAGAAGATCTAGGAAAAGAGGAATCAAAGAACTCAGAATTTTCGATGGATTTTTGTAGAAGCAAGGGATGATGGAAGAAATATCAACATAGTTACGCGTGGAGGATCTAAAAGAAGAGATGACATAGTAATACAAGATCTAGAAAAACACCAATGGGTGAAGAAAAATGTTGAACCATAGAAGCATTTTGATGCACAAAATGAAAAGAAGCTATTCAAGAAAGACAGACAATAATTTTTGAATATAGACATTGCATCTACATCGACTGCGCAACATACTCAGGATGTACCAACATATGAGATGCTTTCATTGTTGGATCACACTAATGAAGCACAACCCTTAGGACAAGTAAGTACCATAAAGGCTTTTCTACAATCCTGTTTTAAATTAATAAATGATCCATCATCTGTTAAAGTATTACAAAATATGTTAGAAATATGTAACACGGATGTAGAGGGAAAGATACAGAAAAAAATAGTTAATCACTTGCATAAAAGGAGTAGGACAAGTAGAGAGTTCATACTAAATTCCAACATTGGATATTTCAAAATGGGGGATCTTATATTGGATTTAGGCTCCAAAGTAAATGTGTTATCGAAGAAGACACGACAATGTATGGGAGAGCCCCACATTAGGATATTCACCTGTTTAGATGAAACTAGCAAATTAAGAGAGGGTTATGCCAATTGGAAGGCTAAAGGGTGTGACAATAGGTCTGGATGGAGTGTGCACTAAATCTGATTTTGAAGTGATAGAAATAGTGGATGGCACAACACCATATCCAACATTGATTCGATTGGATTGGGAATTTGAAAACCAGACCATAATAAATTTGAAGACAACAAAGATGAAATTCGAGTCAGGAGAATACAGAGTTGTTGCGCCACTAGACCCATAAAAAGGAGAAATGTTTGTAGAACCCACTTTCTTAGACCTGGAGGAAATCAACCATTTATACAGAACCATCGCGCGAGAAGAAGATTACGTAAATCCAAATACAAATGGAGTACTCAACTGGAGAAGCATCACATCATGTACTTCAGACTCAAATACAGGGTTGAAGAATTGGCGGCAAAGATTAGATAAAGTATCCACAGGAAGGTGCTTAAGAATAGAATGTGCAGTAATATGGGTAGGTACAGAGATATGAGAACCTCCCAGTTTTCATGGGGTGGATGACTTAGAAGAATTCCTAACAAGATACGAAGATGATGTGTTAGAGAATAATAGGATCTTATCTCTAGAAATATCACTCAAGGAAACACTTGCAATATGGTGGGGTTCACACAAAGATACAGTTGAGGATTGGTACCAATGTAAGGGATTACTGCACATTAGATTCAGCGCAGAACATGGAAGAAATGAACTGGAGAGATGATCCGGATTATTTTCAGCACGAAATGAGAGGAGAGATACAATAAATAAATTCACAGAGATATCATATATATATAATAATATAATATAAATGTATCATATATGAAACCATAAAAATAGATATACAGTAATACACGATTTCTATTAATGAAATAAATCTACAGAGACTATAAAAATATAGAGTGAAAGACTCGCTAGAATGGTGGTAGCTTATCTCTGAGAAGAGACATGAAAACTACTCGCATTCGCAAGAAGATGATTACAATGAGGCTCTGAAGGCCTTTTTACAATAAACAGGAATGTCAAAAACCCTAGATATCCAAAAAGCTAATCCTAAGAGATGAAGCACCAAAAGTCATGTGGGCCCCATTTGGGTAAGTTAGTACATCAACTTCCCAGGGTCGTAACTTTTGCATACGATCTTTGTTTTAGGCGTATGATATCCCGTTGGAAAGGTATCATCGAGGATATTCATTGTCGGGGATAAACCATGCCTTTGGTGATAATTGAGAAGCTCTATCTTGAAAAACCTTCATTTTGGCCCTCATAATAGCCCTGGAAGTTAAAACTACTAAAAATAGTAAATTGCCAAACTTGCAATAAAATTGTTTTGAGCCAGTTGGAAAAGGTGGGTGGCCACTGATATCCACCTATATCAATCCTCCCTCCTTAGGAAAAAATTTTCTCCATTGTGTTGAGTGCCCGGGGGAGAGGGAAAAGCGTTTGTTGAATTTGTATCTTGATGAGTTGCTTGCCTTGTTGGAGAAGTTGCGTTGCTTAGCTTGTTGAAGGTTGTCACGAACATATGGATAGAAGGGTTGGACCCTTTTAACTAGTATGGATACATGAGATTCCTGTGTGCAGAAGGAATGTTTTTTATTTGCTGTAATCTTGTCGAATTGCTTCTGTTGGATAGAAGGTGCTTGGGATGAGACTATAGTGGTTGCAATATCCTTCTGTTCACCTTTTGAATAGATTGTGAAGAAGATGAATTTTGTAGTATGAGATACTACCTTGCGGCACTATTTAGGTGAAAAAATAGTCGAAACTACCTATGGTATTCTTTAGAGATGACCTCCCATAGAAACAATGACACTGAGGGGTTGAGACTCATAAAGAGCATGGCGCTTCCACATATATGGTTGGCCCAAGAGAAAATAATAGACATCCAGTGGGAAAACATCAGATAATACCTTATCCTTTAAGGGATGGATGCCATATGACAATCGACACTGTTGGCTGACATGAAGATCTCATAATTGGCGAAGCCACCCAATGTTGTAAGGCTACGAGTGTGGTGTTGTTGACAATCCCAACTATTTGACGATCTCTGCTGAGATGAGGTTCTTTTGGATTTTTCTATAAACAATAAAATGTAGTGGGGTCCCCTTCACCCACATCTATGAATGAAAAAGGTTCTCCCCCTCTTCAAGATCTGTTGGTTCTTCTGGTTGAATTGCTACGGTTGTGAAAATAACAGTGGGGTTTGCATCAATGATCTTTCTTTTACCAGTATTTTCATAATCATATTCTGAATCAAGGTTCGGCTCCTTGTCTTTGATCTCGACCACCAATGACTTTTTTTAGTGACATTCATCAGTGTTGTACCAGGGGATTTTTTGGAAATCGCACCATTTTCCGGTGTCCTTATTTGTCTTCCCATGACCCTTCTTTTCCTATGGATTGGACTGGTTTTCGGGAGGCTGTTTGTTAGGGTCATATTTTTCATACTTTGTTTGTTGTGAATTTGTAGACTCGAACTCCCATTTGTTCTGGTGCTTAAGTTTCTACTCGATTTTAACAACATATCGATAAGCAACATCGAGTGATGAGATGTCCAAAAAATCCATTTCAGTTTGGATGTATCTGTGTAGAGCCCCACGGTATTTCAAAACCAAATGTCATTCTGAGTCTTTGATACCCAACTTGGTGCACAAGGTATGGAAGGTATTGGTGAACTCCAGAATTGCTTGGCCCCTCTCTTTCCGCAGTGTGGTCCATCTCATGTATTGGTCCTCATAGTTTCCAACAGGGTAATATTGTTCCTTTACCGCATCCACAAAAAATTCCCAAGTGGGCTCGGTCCCATATATTCCAGAATCCTTTGTGGAAACTTTCTCCCAGTAAGTTTCCCACCAATGTTTGACATGGGGGAGATCTTTAAGGAGTGAAAAGGTGATAATTTCCCTATCGAAAAAATTATGAACATAGAAATAACCTTCTAACAGATTTAACCATTTGTCTAGGGCATCCGCATCTATCTGACCTTTAAATATAGGAATATCAAAATTAAACTGTACCTTGAAAGGAGAGGTGCTTCAAAATTTCCGGTTTGATGAAGATGCACCTATTGCTATCGACAGGCATTGAAGGATGTGGGAAAAATTCTCCATCATTTCGTCTCTCTGTCGCTTGAGAGATTGGTCAAGCAACATATTTATAGGATCGTCTTCTCCGTCATTTTTATTTTCTTCCTCCATGGAGGGTTTCTTGGATGTGCGAGAGCGATTGTATTCAATAGAGACAATATTGAGACCAAACTTTCTATACTGATACCTCATTGGAGACATGCACTGAAAAAATGATCAAGAACAGCTTGCTATGATACCACTGAACCAGATTATTTTCGACACGAAATGAGAGCGAAGATACAATAAAGAAATGCACAAATATATCTCATATATCTAATAATATAATAGAAATGTATCAGAGATGCAACCATAAACACAGATATACAGTAATACACTATTTCTATTAATGAAACAAATGTACATAGACTATAAAAATACAGAGTGAAACACAATGGTGGGAGCTTATCTATGAGAAGAGATGTGACGGCTACTCACATTCGCAAGAAGATGATTACAATGAGGCGCTGAAGGAATTTTTACAATAAAAAGGAATTCCAAAAACCCTAGACATCCAAAAACCTAATCCTAGGAGATGAAGCGCCAAAAGTCATGTGGGCCTCGCTTGGGTAAGTTACTACATAAACTTCCCGAGGTCATAACCTTTGCATACGATATTTGTTTTAGTCGTATGATAGACCGTTGGAAAGGTATCGTCAAGCAGATTAATTTTTTGGGATAAATAATTAATTTGGATATCATTGAGAATATATATCTCAAAAAACCTTCATTTTGGCCCTCATAATAGCCCCAAAAGTTAAAACTGCTAAAAATAGTAAATTGCCAAAATTTCCAGAAAATTGTTTTGAGCCAGTTGGAAAAGGTGGGTGGCCACCGATATCCACCTGGATCAAGAGATATGATGGACAAGAGACACCATTTGAACACTTGGAGAAGTGAAGAACACCATGGAAAATGAAACCACCAGAAGAATGGCCTCATCACTTTATTCACACATTGGAAGGAATTCTAACAAAAGGGTATGTAGACTAGGAACTGCATAGATGCACTCCAGAATGGACAATATTACAATAGAATTTTACAGTCACTTTCTCAATTGAACATGAGAACCCAAACATTAATTCAACAATCAAACAAATTAGAGGGGCGATATTTATCAAATGAACCAGAGGTTGAACTTATAACAAAGTATCAACAGAAGAATAGATAGACAGTGAAAGAACTATTGTCATGCTATAATGTGCAGGAAGAAGAACCAGATGAAGATGACCCATGTAACATTCAAATTACAAATATTGAAGGATAAATAGAGGTGGAAGGTCCATATCTAGCATCGAAAGTATTTTCCGCGCCAATCAAGGTGAATAAATTAAATATTGGGACAAATGATAATCCCAAAAATGGCCAATATAAGATATTACTGGGATGAACAAACAATAGAAAGAATAACAGAGTTTCAATGTGAGTACAATGACTTGTTCCCAACAACCTTTACAGAGATGAACGTAATAGTAAGAGAGCTAGGAGAGATAAATATACCTCTCAAACCCGAGGCTAGATCAGTCAGACAACGACCATATAGACTGAACCAAATATATAAGAAAAAAGTAAAAGTATAAATTGATAGAATGTTGGATGTTAGAATCATAGAACTAGTAGAAGAATCAGGATGGACATGCCCTATGGTAGTACAAAAGAAGAGGTAAGGAGGCATAAGGATATGTGTCGATATGGGAAAGTTGAATGATGCTTTCCTATATGAACCTTTTCCCACCCCTTTTACATATGAGGTATTAGAGAATGTAGGAGGCCAGGAAGCATAATCATTCACGGATGGATTCTCAGGCTACCATCAGATCAAGATAGCTCCATAAGATAGGTACAAGACCACTTTTTCCATAGGATGGGGATCTTACCAGTACATAATCATGCCTTTTGGGCTAAAGAATGCACCAACAATATTCTCAATAGTAGTCATAGTTACCTTCAAAGAATTCATCCATCAGGTTTTATAAGTATATATGGATGTTTGGATAGTCTACAGTCTATTGAAAGATCATGTACAGGTGTTAAGGATGATGCTAGAAAGATGTAGGAAGTGTCATATATCTTTAAATATTAATAAGTGCATCTTTGGGACACCTTTTGGAATACTATTGGGACATATATTCTGTAAACAAGGGATATTGGTGGATCCTTCAAAGGTTGTAAACATTGCTAACTTACCACCACCCAAATTAGTACATTAGTTGAGAGAAACACTGGGACACACATTATACTACAACAAATTCATAAAAGGGTATGCACAGATCAATGTGTCGATGGAGAAACTATTGAAGAAGGATAGTAAATTCCAGTGGAATGAGGACTATCAATGAAGTTTGGACACTCTAAAAGAAAAAATGGTCACAGCACTGTTGTTAGAGAAATAATACCCTACGGACTAACAAGCTAGGGTTGAAGTTGTACGTAGATCATGACCTTAAAGAAATCACTTTCAACCTATCACCCCAATACTCAAACCCCTTTTTCACACACAAGCATGGGAAATACCTACTAACCTTTTTCTATCGACGTTTGATGTAGATCCTCTGTTGCGCTTTATCCGCTTTCTTTCGTTTCTCCTTCCAAAGACAATCCTGCAATCAAGACAAAACACTACACATGCATGCTATTTTACTACCTAAGGGTTAGAGATTAAGAATAAATCAAATAAAATATATATCACTCGTTCATTGGGACGGGAAAAGTATTCTTTTATTAATCTCAAGAGGAATCAACTTACAATAATGATAGAGACCGGCCATCGTTCCTTGATCCTGATCTTGGGCTCCTCCTCTTCTTTGTCCTCCAACTGCTTTGATTTAATTCTCCTTAAGCTTGAGGAAAGGCTAAAGGGCTGGGACAAATGGATTCGACAATTGGGCATAGTTTCTTTGCTATCTTTTTCCTCCTTTCAAATAGTACCCCTACCCCTCCTTTTATAAGCTAGAAGGAGCTAGGGTTTTGGAAGAACTCTCGGCCATGCATGGCTGGGAGTTCCAGTTAACTGACCCAAATATTTTCGTCCCGTAGACAACTTTCCTATTTTTGTGCTTTGTTAGGTAAACGCGGGCTGTAGTAGGCCAACCAGTGTTCCAACACGTGCATTAGTAGCCCTTCCAGCGTTCCAACGCATGCAGTAGTGGGTTAGGGCGTGTGTCACTTGCCCAAGAGGATTTTTGAAGAGGTTTCTCATTAGATGTTTTGGCAATGAAGGGAAATGAGTTGGCTTGATTCCAAGTAAACATGTATGGTGCAATTTAGGGTTATAAAAGATTCCCCCTAATGTGTGAGGTCATAAGAGCATCTGATGGTCGAAATACATTACCAATTCTTTACCGATCTGTACTGATATGCTGAATGAGTGAGCCCAGGAATCAGGAATCAGGAGATGCCATCTGCAAAAAATATCAAATGTCTCACCAAGGCGGGCATACCCATGCTCGGGATAAAATAGAACCATGGATACCAATCAAATACACTGTAGATCCATGTCAAAGAACTATAAAGAGTAGCCGCGAACAATACACAGTGGAGCTACATCTTGAAATCAGAAAGATATACATAGAAAGTATCCATCTCCCAGAAGCTGATTCGGCCTAATGGTTGTACTTCAGAGTTTGAGAAACAACTTCAAAGTCTTCTAAAACTCGGGTAAGAGTGTAATATGAGTGTATTACTGCACTACCCCGAGGTTTTTGACGACTCGTTGGTTATGGACTTGATAATCTTGATGATCAGACTGAAGGCTTCAGTGATTTCAAACAAGGACTTGATTGGACGTTCAGGATGGTCGGGTATGTGGACAAGAGACACATTGCAGAGGGGACGACTCAGGATTAGTGACAAACTTCCCTTGGATAATAGCACGACAAGTGATAAAACTCAGGCAGCATATATGTTAATCATAAGTCTACGAAGCAGGAGGCAAAGCAAACTCTCCATATGTTTGGAAGAGTAACCAAACGGTGGAGGACACAACTCTGTATAGCGAGCAAAGCTTCATAAGGTCGTACTACATCCCATAGTCTGATGAATCAAATGGAAAGATGTGATTTATCCAAGGGCGACTCATGATGCTGCCAATAAAGAAAATACTTTTCCCATCCTCTTTTTGGGGCATATTTGATATTTTTTTTTTTTTTTTTTTGTTCTTTTGGAAAAAAGAATACAGGAATATTACATTATAAGGGAGGAATGAGTATAGAAAACATACAATCTCAAGGCACAAGGACAAGACTGATTTTTTAGGAAATAATACTCAGGAAAAATCCTCCAGTGGCCAAAGCTGTTAAGATGCAGACGCAAACTGTTACTAGACTGATGGGTAAGGCATGCAAATGCGGTTGATAGAACACACAATGGTAGCGTCCTTCGATGTAAGTTTAGCGAGCCCAGAGAAGGGAAGCTCGGTGATTTTTCATGTGTAGAGAGTCTGAAAAAGCATAAAAGGAAACTCCATTGGGAAACCTTTTTCGTCAATAGTCTAGTGGGTTCAAAAAAGGGGTAAACTAGCACCGACTAGATGTCCATTCAAAACCATTTTAACGAGTGTGAAAAGGACAAGATCACTCGGCTATTTTTTCACTTTTAAGGAGTCTGAAAAAAGCTTAGCTATGGACTCCGTCAGGAATATTCTTCTGGGCCATTTTAACGAGTGTGAAAGAATAAGGTCACTCGACGATCTTTTCAATTTTAGGGAGTCTGAAAAGAGCTTAACTATGGACTCCCGGGGGGTTTCTTTTTCGTAAATTTAGTCCCTCAGGCCCGAAAAAGGAATAAAATCTTACCTGAGGATACTCTTCTAAAGAATGGACATTCAATAGAGTATTCCTTTGTTCGTACAGTTGACCATCCGGACCAAAAAAGGAGTAAACTACCACCAGACAAATGTGACTTCAGATTTCAGTTTAACGAGCATGAAGGGTCACAAGATCGCTCGACAATCTTTTCATGTTTAAAGGGTCTGAAAAGGGCTTAAAAGGAGACCCGTTATGTTTTGGGAGTCTGGAGGGTAAGACAAAGAGTGAAAAAAACCCATGCAAATGAGGCTCAAACTCGTATTCAGGAAACACTATACGGACTCCCGAGCCTACAGTTAGAAACAACATGGACACCATAATGCAACCAGGAACTACCTAGGGCATTCATGTTTTTGGCAAGCTCTACCACCAAGTTGTGACACTTCTAGAGAAGATATGATGGTTTCGTGTCACAACCGGATGGGATCAATCCTATATCATAAGAATAAAAGGAAACAAGATGCAACAGTCGGGATGAAATCCTACCCTATATGCTCAAGTTGATTTTTGAAAACAAATTTTTTTATGGACCGTCACTATACTTTTTATTTTTATTTTTTGAAACTCAATGAAAATTGTCCCAATACCTGATCAAACCCCTCCCATATAACTCCTGAACCACTCAAAATGGTTTTTGGTATAAAGAAACTGATAAAAGGGCCCAAAAAAGTGACAAAAAGAGGCCAAAAAGTCTATAAATAGAAGCTGGCAGCTCATTATCACCATTGTGATTTGAAAATTGACTCTGGAGCCAAAAGACCCCCTTTGCCAAAGATCATGATTCTGGGAGCTACAGTGGACGAAACAGTCTTTTGCTTGGACCAAGTAAGTACAAACTCCCTAATCTTGCAATTCAATACTTAATTTATTGCATTTAAGTTGGTTTTGGGGGGGTCCGTCGACCTCTAAGAGGTCGTCCCTAGGAAAACATGGGATGTCCAGGGACAGTCCGCGGGTACCCACGTGCAGAGCCAAAACTACGCGCGGGTACCCACGATTATCGCCTCGACAGCCCGCGGGTGCCCCCCGCTCGATGGAAATTTTGATTGAATTAGGACTTAACTCCCCTTTTTTTTCTTGTGTTTTTGGCAGGATGTATGTCCAGTGGAGAGAGAAGGAGCACGAGGCCGCCAATGAGGTAGATCTGAATGTGATGGTCATGCTGATGCAGTGTGGCCTAGTAAAAAAAAAATTGTGTCTGTTTATGCGCGCTCAACCCAGGCTACTAAATGCCTTGGTTGATTATTGGCACCCATATGCAGAGGCCTTTATGATAGAGGGGCAATCCTTGGTGCCCACCACCAAGGATATCTATTTTTTGACGGGCCTCTCGAGGAGAGGGGAACCTGTCAACTTTCATACTTTTCCTGCGGGGCCGAGTAAAGTCTCGGAATTGATAGAGGAGTACTGTGAGGCTGGGACCGATCAGAGATCTTCCTCGGTTCCCGTGAGTAGGATTACCAACCTCACCCTCCAGACCATTTTATCACTCATCGGGCGGATTACTGGCTCTGCAGTCGTGCATCAGGCCTCGCGCGCACAGATGAATTGTGCAATTCAGTGCATGAATGCACAAATTTTCAACTGGAGCACCACACTACTAGCAAGCATGACAGGTCAGTTGACATCTTGCAGACAACGGACACACAGGAACTTTGGGTTTGGGACCATCCTGTGTTCATTTTTCTTCGATAGAGTTCCATGTTTCAGTCCTCGGTTGACAATATGAGGACATCTGGCTACCTTCCTCGCAGTGTGCATATGGGCAGCGTTGCTGCTGCGACAGGGTGGTGGAAAGACCACAGAGGCCTTCAACGATGACTTCTTTGCTTGGCTGTCGCGACAGATCCTAGCTATCGAGGATTACCCATATGCAGGGATTGATTTTTCCATAGATCCAACGATACCAGTGCCTCCTGGTGAGGAGCGAGGGGAGATGGGTAAGTCTCCACCTATCTAGTTTTTTGTTTGCATATGTAATTTTTATGTCTTTTTGATATATATATCATGTTTTTGGATACCAGAGTTTTTTGACAGGTGAACTTTTGTTGTATGCAGATGTGGGACCCGTGCGACCTGCCGACTATGCACGGAATAGGCGTCGCCCACGGCCTGACGCAGCAGTTGCCGTCGCTGGAGGAGCAGCAATAGCCAGGAACCTCCCAGCAGGAGAGGCCGAGAGAGTCCTGAGGCGGGTTGAGCGGAACTTTACTGCGCTCACTCGCACAGTTCCCATGGCAGAGATAGAGGACTTGCCTCCCTCTATGCAGACTCACATTGTGGGGGCACCTCGGACATGGGTCCGATTGTTCAGGTGTTTAGTCGAGGCTGTACATGATTATAATAGGTCCCACAGGACCTGAACATACTTTTAAACTTTTTATGTGCCACGAGCACCTTGTTGTATATATTTTTTGAGGGCATAAGCCCCGGTGACTCATTATGATTCCCAATTGTGAGGCACTTGTGCCCATCTATGTACTCTAAGAATTTTATGATGTTTATATATGGCTTTTATTTCTTTTTTGTGTCTTATGGGTTATGTGTACAAAAATGTATTTACATGTGTGTGATCATGATCTTTTTATATGTGAGCGAGATGCCAATCCAAAATATGATTAGCTAGAGTATTTTTGATTTGATTTAGACTCCTAGGAACATGAAAACATGTAATATAATCAAAGTTGCGTTCCAAGAGATGTACCCTAAGGAATCGTCGATGCAAAGTAGGGTCGTGCATGCCGTATATTCTGTTTAGCTGCAACACAACCAGTTGAGCATCTAGATAGACCCAGAGACGAGAGATACCCAATGACAAAGCGTCACGAAGCAACTCAATAACTGCACTATACTCAACAACATTGTTTGTGGTGTCACCTAAGCATATACCTACGGAAGATAACAACTGACCCTGTGGTGTAAAGATTACCCAAGCTGCGGAGGAAAACCTCTGCGTGTGTCGAATAGCACCGTTAGCATACCCAACGAACACCTCGGATTCACTTGACATCTGCCATAATGACGAAAGATAACATCAATGACATGTCCATAACACATTTTTTAAAAGAAACGTAAAAAAGTAATAGTACAAAGACTACACATATGTTACAAAATGTTACCCACAGTGACCGCGCTATGAGTAATACTTTTTGAGGTAGAGCCCATTTCTAGGCTCCGCCAAAACATTCCCTTCAAAATCGACCAGACGATAAGCACCCTTTTTTAAAACCTCCTTAATAATGAAGGGTCCGAACCACATGGGTTTAAACTTTCCTGCCCCCAGGGGGTCCTTATCTTGGTCGTAAACCAGGACAAGGTTGCCCTCAAATAAAACCCGAGGACGAACGAACCTATCATATTGAAACTTGACCTTATGTTTATGAGCTTCGTTGGCCAGGGCTGCATCACGACGCTGTTCATCAAGCTGCTCTAGGTGTACTAACCGTTCTTCAAGTGGAGAAGTGTCTGGCAATAACTGTACTACCAATTTTAGAGATGGAATTTGACATTCGATGGGAAAGACTGCCTCCAGCCTGTAAACGAGTTGGAAAGGTGAGAAACCGGTTGTGGTCTTAACTACGGTTTGGTAAGCCCATAATGCCGAGTATAACATCAAATGCCAATTTGACTTGGCTGAGTTGATAGGTCACTGTAGCATCATCTTGAGAGTTTTGTTAACAGCTTCCACCTGCCCATTGGCTTGGGGATAGTAAGGTGAGGAATGTTCTTGCCGTAACCCAATATTTGATGTTAACTCGAACATCATTTGGTTCTAAAAGTGACTTCCATGGTCAGTGAAAATCTCTCTCGAGACGCCGAACCGTGCTATAATCTAGTTAAATAAGAAGAGAGATGCAGTCTCTCCATTATCTTTAAACGTTGGCATAGCTTCGACCCACTTAGTGAAGTAGTCGAAAACTACGATGATATAGCGATGCCCCCTGGCTGACGGGGGGTTGCATGTAGTGTAATAAATCCCCCACTTAGTGAAGGGACCAACTGTGATGACAGGAAACATGGGAGCTGGATGTTCCCTCATCTTCCGTGAGAATATTTGGCATAGATGGCACTTCTTGACCAACTCGATACAATCTTTCATAAGCGTGGGCTAGAAGTAACCTGCTCGTAAAATCTTTTGGGTTGTTTCCAACCCGGACAAGTGACCACCACAGGCTCCTGTATGACAATCGTTGAGCACTATGATGGCCTCCTCATGAGTGAGACATTGGCGCAAGATTCCGTCTACACCTCTCTGATACACCGTATCATTGAGTATGAGATAGTTCTTAGCCTGATGGCATATCCGTCGATGCTCATCACGAGACGCAGAGGTGGGGCACTTCAAAGTTTGGAGATAGATCAATATATCTCCATACCAGGGGTCTGAAGATTCAATCAAAAACATATCCCCCCGGATAGGCGATTCTTCAGGCACAACGTCACCTGACTCAACCGGAAGCTCCGAAATAAGTTCTGCGAAGACCAGTGACTTTTTGGACTTGGCTGAAATGAAGTCTAAGTCAAATTCTTGGAGGTTTACCATCCATATACTGATTTTTCCGTCGATAACTGGTCATGTCAACATGTACTGGAATGGATTCACAACGGCCACGATGGTGGTCTTGCGAAACATAACATAGTGACGAAACCGTTGAACAACATGAACTGCTGCCAACGCAAGTTTTTCGAGATGACTATAATTAAGTTCTAGTCCTACGAGGCTTTGGCTCAGGTAATAGATTACGTATTCGGAAAACGAATCATCCTCCTGAACTAAAACCATGCTTATGGTTGACTCTACGGCAGCCAGATATAATAAGAAGTCTTTTCTATAATTAGGTGGCCGTAGCAGAGGTGCGGTAGTGAGGGCATGTTTCAATGCATCGAAAGAGCGTTGAGCGGCTTCGTCCTAGAAAAAAGGAACATCTTTCTTTAGTAAACGCATAAATCCCTTGGTGATTTCGGCATAGTTTGTGATGAAGCGTCGCAAGAAGTTCGCCTTGCCTTGAAGACTCTGCAGTTGTAAGATTGTTCGTGGGGGGGTCAACTGTACTATTGCCTCCACCTTAAGAGGATCGACCATGATCCCTGTTGTTGAAACAATGAAACCTAAAAAACGTCCCGACGTGATGCAAAAAACTGCACTTGTTGGGATTCAAGCGAATCCTGAAGTAGCGACAGAATTCAAAAATTAGTCGGAGGTGCATAGGATGATCCATTCGCTTGCGAGAGAGTGATGTTAAATCATCTAGATAGGCCTCGACTATATGTTTGAGGTCGTGAAACGCAAAAGACATGGCCCATTGGAAAGTGGCTCTAGCATTCTTGAGACCAAAAGGCATCTTACGATAGGCGAACGTACCCCACGGACAAATGAATGTCGTTTTATGTTGGTCCTCAGGTTTGATTTGGATTTGATTATATCCTGAAAAACCATCCATGAATGAAAAGGCTTCACAACTGGTGCATTCATCAATGATCTAATCGATGAATGGGGTTGGATAATTATCTTTTGGACATGCCTTATTCAAATCACGGAAATCAGTACATACACGAATCGTGCCTTGTTTTTTATCGACCGGTACGGGGTTTGACACCCACCGAGTCAAATGAATTGGGTAAATGAACCCTGCCTTGAGCAATTTCTCAACCTCAGCTTTGATGGCTGCTGCTTTCCTAGGATTAACTGGACGATTTTTTTATCGAACAGGCTTAGCATTAGGATACGTAGTGATCTCATGTTCAACTATTTTCGGATCGATGCCTGGCATTTCCTCATAAGACCAGGAAAAAACGTTGCGGAATTCTTTGAAAAGATCTGTGTAAATCTGAACCTCTTCAAGGAAGAAATCCGCTCCAACGAAGACATTCTCCATGACGCCAGGGATTTGGGAGTTGTTGATAGGTATAGTGGCAGCGATAGTCTCCATATTTCCCGCAACATAAATTTCCTGTGTAGCTAAGAGGTTAATGGGACATGGCTGATCTCCCGTCATGGTGATAGTGAATTCTCCGGCCTTGATTCGGCTTAACTCTGGGAGGAAATATGATCTTTGATGAAGATCTTCCCAAGGTTTGTCCAGACTAGTCATCGCTTCGATTACAGCTTCGTCAAAAGGCAAGACTAAGTCTAACGAATCGGTGGTAGCAAGAGAACATTGAGCCCAGATAGGCTCAAAAAGTGGATCCAACTCTTGTGCAAGAGTCAGATCAGGAGTATCTGAAGCTTGTTGGACTAAAGAGTGCATTGCTTCAGTGGCCGACAAGGGCATGGACATGCCGGAGTGCCCTGTCTCATCCACCGTGGCCGATGGGGAAGGAAGAATCCACGGATCCTCAAAGTAAGTCGTGCGAAATGACGCAACATGAAAAATCTCAGCCTTGTGGTGAGTCGATATAAGCTTGACATCTCCATGAGGAGGTGGGTAATCGAAAGTACCCATCAAAGATGGGCACAAACCAACTCCTACATTAACGACACCGGCTTGAGGATTATCTATCATGGAAACCGTGGATGCCCCCAAAGCTGGGTCAGGTCTAAAGAAGGACAATTGATCAATGGTCACTATCCGGCCTTCATGTGGAAACAATAAGACTCGAAAAACTGTAGCGACCACCGCTTGCATAGCATAAGTCCAACTATGACCTAACAAGAGATTGTAGTTGAGGGGGGCATCGACTACCTCTACTTCGACGCACACTGTCTTTCCTCCTAACTGCACAGGGAAAGAAGGAATGATGCCATGTGGTCAGAAAGAACGACCGTCGAATGCAGTGAGGAGAGTAGGTGATGGAGACAACTCGGGCTGAACAATGGCTTTCCAGCATGCTAACGACATAACGCAAGTCGAAGCGCCCTCGTCGACCACTGTGCGAAAGATATTCCATGTAAAAGTTTTCATGGGATGAGCCACTACTATCTGAAATGCGATGTGGTAAGGACGAAGATGTTTCAAGTCAGTCGTATCTAACATGATGGTACCTGGGTTACAAGTCTCAGTAGAACCTAAAGCAGTCAACAAGGCTTTTTGTTGAGCAGAGCAACTTTGGAGGACCTCCAAAGCAGACATAGCACAAGGGGTTTGGGATAAATCTTCCACCACAGAGTAGTTATGGGCGGCCCTTGTGTTTGGATTGTGAGAAGCTCTCTTAAATGCACCTTTTGGAATGTGTGTCATCGTTTCTCCCAACGTCTTCTCAATCTGTAGAGGAAGAGATGGGATCTCGGATTCTTTGCCCTTCTCAGAGGTGCTTGGTCTACTATATTCGTGCGCTCTAGTTGTTATTAAAGAATCACCCCTAACCATATATATGTCCATGGAAGAGGGATTATTTGGGGGAGGGCAGGTTTCTTGGCTGCCCCCTTCGGCACTTGTAGAGGCTTGAGTTAAATTTTTCCCATGCTGAAAGGGATTAGTCAACACATCTTGCTGTTGTTGTGTGACAAAATTCTGGGCTTCTGCAAGTCGAGGACATAGAGGGGTTGGGTGGTCTTCCACACATAAGTTGCATGGATACCTCACCTTCCTTTTTTCAGTGGTTCCCTCGCCAACATTATCAGTGGGTTTCTTATCCCCCTTACCCTTCTTGCATTGTTTTTTCTTCCCTTTAGGTTGCTGGGTGGCCTTTGGGTTAGTCGCTTGTACGGAGTGTACTTCCGATGTTTGGGTAGGAGGAGTAGCCAAAGCAGTAGTCTGACTGCCCGTTGAGTGTTGTATAGATAACTGCTGCAATTTTTTTGTCAATTTCTCAGTGGGCTTAGCTTGTGCCGAACCAATGATACCATCGGCATGTGGTCCGACTCTCTGTTTGGTTTTATCCAGTATCGATCGTGGTGCATCCGGCAGGATGTTGTACAATAGACCAGACTATGAATAGATAAGCTCAAACTGTTGAGCCCTCATGATGGCATCTTCTTCAGAGAAAACCCCAGAAGTTGCGACGTCTTTGGACAATTACGGTACTAAAGACTTAAGGAACCACTTGAGCAGGAATGCTGGTGGAACTGGTACTTTGATTAAACTCTTTGAGCGTCGCCACTCTTGGATATGATCAGAGATATGGTCCGCTATCGTCTGTTCGAAATTGGCTGGCAACTCTTTGCCAGCGTCGTATCTCACAAGTAACTGGAAATGGTTAAGGAAGGCCATCGCCAATTCCCCAAAAGAAGAATATCATGAACGATCAAGCTCTATGTACCATTTCATGGCACTCCCGATGAGAGTGCGTTGAAACAATCGCAACTGGACGGAGTCATATTTCAGTGAGTTAGATGAACACAAAAGGTGGAAAGTAGTCACATGATCACCTGGATCTTCGTTAGGCTTGGCCTCAAACTTGGGAATGTCCGAAGGCAACTTCGTTGGCATAGGAGGCCAACGCGAATCATGACAGATAGGATCATTTAACAACCATGTCAAATCTGGCAAGTGTAATGTTGCCAAGAATGGTAGTTTAGGTTGCTGCTGATAGCCTGGGAAAAAAGGTCCTGGGGTTTGATTGGCACCAGGTTGCCAGGAAAAGTTTGGTTGCTGGCCCGGATTCTGATAAAAACCATGGCCCTGACCAGCATATGGATTTTGCATCTGTGGAGACATCATTGGCTGATTCCCCATAAAGGACATAGGATGTTGGGCATTCATCGTGTTTGACAGAATTTGGGAAGGATTACTCCATGCCGGTCCTGATGGGAGAGGCATAGAAGTCTATCTAGGGTTCCATTGCATGTGGAAAGAATTACCCCAGAATGACATTCCAGAGGATGGAACAGATCCTTGTCCTAAGTTCCAAGGTCCTGGTATATGTGCCCCCGACATAGGAATAGTACCTTATGTCGAAGTAGACTGTCCAAAAATGGGTGTGCCCCCTGATGGGAAAGCAGTAGATGCGAAAGTGTTATTACCAAACGTCCCATTCCAAACAAACGGTGACGAACCTACCGGCTGAGTTTGCGCAGGTGTTCCTTGACTCCCGACTCCAAATGAAATCATGTGTGCAGGTTGCCCGACGGACTGCTGATGCAACCCACCAAGCGAAGGGGACGAAGGAGAGATATGACCTCCAGCGTAAGGAAAACCATTGAAAGGGACAGGAATGCCCCCAAGTTGACCTTGCAAAGGAGCATTAGAGCTCCCTGCCCCCAGACCTAAAGTCTGTAAAGTGGAGTAATTGAGTATAGGACTTGTACCTGAACTAGGCATACCGTATGAAAACGGAGGGCCTGTCGCACTAGGTGTGGTCGTTGCGATAGATGGGGTTGGTCCACTGTGCGACGTAGTTGCGGCCGAGACCATGGTGGCCCAGACCATCGACAAAGGCAAGTTAGGAGAAGCTTCTCCTGTGCTAGCAACGATGGTGGGAATGGAAGAATTCCCAGAGGAAGTAACAACGTTTGTTTCCATACCTATGTGAGGAACTGACAGGCATTCGCAAAATTGAATTGTCACAATAACTTGTGGCCAAGTATCAGTGGTTGAGGTTTCAACCAATCCAATATTGGTGGTTGATTCCTCCGGGGGTTGCTCGGGCACAATGGTTTGTAACCCGGTTTCTTCGAAAGACCCTTGTTGGTCTAGCTTCCACGTCAGTGGTGGCGGGGGTGGCTCCAGTATAACCGGTGACAGGCCCAGAAGCCTTCGTGACCGACGGAGATCTGAATCCTCCACTGTGTGAGAAGATTCATGACACGCTAAGGTATTCTACACGAACAAATAGTAACACACACTAAAAGAAGCCCCTATGAGATAAGACAAGCAAACACTAACTAATTTGAAGAACAGTTACAACAACCAACACTAGAGAAACTTACCAGTGCAAGTGAAACTCGAATATGGAAGCACCCTCCGGGTATACTCTGCAAAGCATGGCCTGATGTCTGTCCTAGGTACCGCGGTATACCCCCGCAGTCACCTGTTTATGTCCCTAGAAAAGATTGGCAACTAGTTTTCCAGCACGTGAACAGTCACCAGGCGGGTACAGTCGATAGTCGGGTAGACCACAATGAGCAGGGTATCAAGCCCGAAACCTATCAAGGGTATCGAGAGAAAATGGTTCGGAAGACAACTGAGGACCTTGAATGGATTCGAGATCCACGAAGCTCCATGGAAAATGCAAATGACGGAATCCCTCAACAAATCCTCGATATGTGCTCTCCACTATGCTTGGTCCAGCTTTGAAGGGGTTATCTCTGCTACCTTTCCTTACGTGACCTCGTGTTTAGCCCCTGTGTTAGAGGGGGGTATCGGATAAATGGACTTATACACTCCCTATGATAGAATCCAATGTTTGGTTTGAGTGGCCTTGGAGAATTTACTCTCCAACCTATTCCAAGACCCTAGTCCTGAGCTAGTGTATGAACCCTACAAACATAAAGTCTAATAGTTTTTAATTAGAATTTCTTTTAATGGGATTTTTTACGTCAAAAGGTATGAAGGTGAAACTGATGGTGTGTAAAGACTCAAAGCAAAATGAACAAGAAATGCTTGGAAAAAACTTTTACAAAAAATTGCAAAAACCAGCAACTTTTCAACAAGAAAGACTTCTTTTTCTTTTCGAATTTTCTAAGATTTCATGCAAAAACTTATGAAAAAAGACTTCTTCCTAGATACTGATGCAGCAAATAAAATCTTCAAACAAAGAAGAAAATAAACAAGATTTTTTTTTTTATTTAATTGCAAAATAAAGCAACAAAGGGAAAATGCCGACAAGCACAAAACCAAGAAAACAAAATAAAATTCTGGCTTAAAGCGCAGATCGAAAAGAACCAGAGCAAAGACGCTCAAAGGAAATCAAGAAAGCATCGATTCTAACACTTGTCTAAAAACCATAAAATAAATTTTTCTTTTGTCTTTTCTATCGAACATCAACTAAGAAACACACAGGCTAAGGATAAGAGGCCCTAACCTACTGACTGTGCAACCCTAGACTCAAACTCCTGAGAGGAACACTTCTCACCACAGGAGGGGATGACTTCCCCACCCTGATTGAAAATCACCCAATCAATCCCGCTACTATCACTGAGACAGCACGCGTTCAAACGCGTGCTGAGCTATATCAGCGCACGGGTACCCACAGGCTGAACTGAAACAGGTCGCGTGTAGGTATAAAAACCAAGAAAAATCAAACACAGGCAGCCCAGACCTAGAAGAGGCCTCTGGTATTGACAACCAGGGTCTCTTAAAGGCTTGGATGCTTCTTTAATAGAAAAGAAAAACAACTGCAAGAAATAACAACATGCAAATAAGGCAAAATGAGACAAGACTATGAACAAGAAAGACTCAGACAAGATCCAGAAATCCCCCTAAGAATGTAGAATTCTTAACAGGGAAGAGGAGGACAGCCTCTCAAGCTCTCTGACTCTTACACACTACTGAAACCACTACAACAAGCGTTCAAACACAGGTTGTAGAAGGTAAGGGCACGGGTTACACGCGTGCAGGGCTTTTGTAGGCCGCGTGTACCTCTGTGTGTCCCGATAGTAAATGTCAAGCAACAGTCAAGGAAAAAACTGGTATTAAGAACCAGGTTCCCTGATAGCTCTGACCTAACAGAAAAAAAAAAAAAGAATCTACTCCTTTAAACTACCCAAAAACCTCACTTAAATCCGGAAACCCTAAGAGTAATCTATCCCCAGTGCAGTCACCAATTTTGTTGTTAGGGAAATAATACCCTGCTGACTAACAAGCTAGGGCTGAACTTGTACGCAGATCATGACCTTAAAGAAATCACTTTCAACCTATCACCCCAATAATCAAACCCCCTTTTCACACACAAGCATGGGAAATACCTACTAACCTTTTTCTATCGATGTTTGATGTAGATCCTCTGTTGCGCTTTATCCGCTTGCTTTCACTGCTCCTTCCAAAGACAATCTTGCAATCAAGACAAAACACTACACATGCATGCTATTTTTCTACCTAAGGGTTAGAGATTAAGCATAAATCAAATAAAATATATATCACTCGTGCATTGGGATGGGAAAAGTATTCTTTTATTAATCTCAAGATGAATCAACTTACAATAATGATAGAGACCGTCCACCATTCCTTGATCCTAATCCTGGGCTCCTCCTCTTCTTTTTCCTCCAACTGCTTTTCTTTAATTCTCCTTAAGCTTGAGGAAAGGCTAAAGGGTTGGGACAAATGGATTCGGCAATTGGGCAGAGTTTCTTTGCTATATTTTTCCTCCTTTCAAATAGTACCCCTACCCCTCCTTTTATAAGCTAGAAGGAGCTAGGGTTTTGGATGAACTCTCTGGGAGTTCCAGTTAACTAACCCAAATCTTTTCATCCCATCGGCAACTTTCCTGTTTTTGTGCTTTTTTAGGTAAACGCGGGCTGTAGTAGGCCAGCCAACGTTCCAACACGTGCATTAGTAGCCCTTCCAGCGTTCCAACGCATGCAGTAGTGGGTTAGGGCGCGTGTCACTTTCCCAAGAGGATTTTTGAAGAGGTTTCTCAACAGATGTTTTGGCAATGAAGGGAAATGAGTTGGCCTGATGCCAGGTAAACATGTATGGTGCAATTTAGGTTTATAACAAACACCTATACTAGTATTCCCATACTGGGAAGAGACATTTCATGTGCATGTAGATGCATCGACCATAGCACTTGGAGATATTTTGGGGCATCCAGGAGAGGGAGATTTAGACTATCCTATAACATTTGCAACAAAAAAATATCAGAGTTAGAGGACAACTAAAATACTACAGAGAGAGAAGGCCTGACAATGGTATATGCACTGCAAAAATTCTACTTGGGAAACACTTTAAAATGTTCACAGATCATTCTACCCTAAAGCACCTAGTTAATAAGCTAGTGTTGGGAGGGAGAATTTGCAGATGGTTACTGTTGTTTAAGTAGTTTGACTTTGAAGTGATATTCAAACCAGATAAGTTGAACGCAGGACCCGATCACTTTTCGACGATCACCAATGGAGAGGAACCTAAAAATTTATAAGACAACTTCCCTGATGCACAATTATTTCCAGTCCAAGTAGTTGATGAATATTTTGCTGACATCATTGAATACTTGAGTACAGGGACTGTGCCGCAATAATTCAACACTGCATAGAAGAAAAATATGGTAGTTAGAGATTCAGACTATCAATTGATTTCAGGACACTTATACAATATGGGCATAGATAACATCTTGAGAAGATGTGTACTATTACATGAGAATCCTAGGATTTTAACAGAGGCTCATGAGGGAATAGTTGGGGGACATTATGCAGGAAAATATACCATGAAGAAGGTATTGCGTGGAAGACTATGGTGGTTGACCATTCACAAAGATGCAAAGGACTACTGCCATAGATGTGATTTATGTCAGAGGGTTGGAAAACCTAACAAATGGAATGAGATGCCCCTAAGACCACAGGTAACCTTGCAATTATTTGAAAAATGGGCAATAGATTTTGTGGGACCAATTAACCCACCAAAAAATATTTTAGGAGCAAGGTATACCATTACTATGACATAGTACTTAAAGATATGGGTAGAAGCAACACTAGTAAATTATTGTAGCACAAAGACAACAACACACTTTCTGTTTGAGAAAGTAATCACTAGATTTGGATTCCAAATAATTTTGATGAGTGACCAAGGCACTCACTTCATAAATAATACTATCAAGGATATGAATGAGGAGTTTGAAGTCAATCATCAAAAGATTACACCATATCAACCTCAAGAAAATGGAATAATGGAAGCCTTTAATAAGATCCTAGAAAATGCTCTGACAAAGATCTGCAATGCCAATAGGGATGATTGGGATTTTAAGATACCAACAGTATTATGGGAATACAAGACTACATGCAAAAAAATTCACAAGACATATACCATTCAAGTTGGTGTATGGACAATATTCAATGGTGCCATTAGAGTGTTTGGTACCTAGTCTCTGCATATCAACAATCACCAACGTGACAAAACAAGGCACAGTAAAAGAAAGGATAAGCCAGCTGATGGAGATGGAAGAAGATAGGATTCTAGCTAGATTTCACCAAGTACATAAAGAAAGGGACAAATATTGGAATGACAAACATATTAAAAGGAAGAGTTTCAAGGAGGGAGACCTAGTCTTGGTGTATGACAGTAAATTTCTTCAGCATCCAGAAAAATTCATAATGCATTGGTTGGGACCGTATAAAGTGACGAATGTCACAGAAGGGGGATTTGTACAGTTGAAATATTTAGGAGGTACAGAAATCAGAGGAATGATAAATGGGAGTTGACTGAAACTGTATAGGGACAATCTACCTCCTAACACCTAGAAAGTTACCGTGCAGTAAGAAGATATGTATATAGTGTATTATAGTAGAATTAAGGGAGAGAAAATGAGAAAAACAAATAAAAAGAAGAAAAAGAGGAAAATCTATAAAAAGTAAAAGGAGGATAAAAAAAAAATAGATCGACGCACATGGAGGGTCTTGACATAATAGAACTGGTAGAATAGAATAGTGCGATGCAAGAAAACCAGGGTTTGGAAACACCATGAAAAAAGAGCAACCGACTAATAGAAAGGTACAACGCACAACAAACACCGCAAAAAGTGAAAAAGTGAAAACTGTAAATGCGACACAACCATCCCTTCTCTATCCCACTATAAAGTTGGAAAAAGGGGGGGAACCAACCCATTGTGTTATTTTATAAGGAGAAGAAGGAAGATCTTAGTGGAAGAGCGATTGAGTGAAAATGTTTCCTAGACTCTTTTAACTTGGAATCCTACAAGTCAGATTTCTTCCCCATGTCACCACCGAGGGCTAGAGCACCAAGTAAAACCAGACAAAACACATAGAGTAGCACTCGGGTGCCAGAAACCAAAACAAATGAGATGCCCACAGTGGTGGATGTGGAAGAAATATACACAACGAAGTATGATCATACCACATTTCATGTGGAAGAGGAGAAGGAAACTGCACAGGAGCTCGAGTAGCCAGAAGAGGAGGTCAAACGAAAGGAATCCGACGTGTCCAGGGGAAAGGGTTGCAACAAGAAGAACCGGCCACAAGTTCCACACAAAAGGACCTAGAGTTGGAACTAGAGTATGAAATAGAGCAAGAGGTCATACCATAGGGTGGAGTATCATCCCCACAAGGGAAAAATAAGTTGAGAGAAGAAAGCAGTGCACAGGGCATACAATGCACACATGCAGAACTAGGTATAGTGATGTCGAAAATTCCCAAGGGAGTGAAGACCAACGATAACATAGTAGGAGGAGTAGATATCCTTAAATAATCAAACCATGATGTATTTTATGCCATAAAGTTCCCATATTTGACAACATAGAGGCCCCTGAAATACATTGAGAGGTTGGACTTGGAACTACCCAAGATTCCAACTAAAGAACTGTATAAATTACAAGTGAGCGTCGAGAAAGATATTCATTCCATAGAAATGTCATATGAAAAATACTTATAGTTGGCATAGGAAGACAACACCTCAATAAAGTAGGAACTTAGCGAGGAAGGGAAAGAGAGAAATATAGCACAACAAAGAGTGGAGTAAATGGAGAAACAAATAAGTGGAGTATTTCAAGCCATCCCCGACAACGCAAAATTAGAAGAAACATCTTCTGAAAAGAAGATGAGGAAAACAACACAGGCCTTGGTGCAATATAAAGAGAATATAAAGGAAATAGAGGAGTGTGCAGTACCTATGACTCCTCCAATAGTCCGAGCGCAAAGAGAGAAAGACGTGACAAAAGCTACAAAAAACATTGCACAAAACATTCATAGAGTGAAAAAATTGTTGGAAAAGAGAGAGAAACTACAAACACAACTATTAGAGGATGGTATCCTACAAGTGTTATTGGATAAATTGGTAGGTGTGGAAACTAACTAATCTCCCTATATCCACCTAAATCTAGAACAAAACATGCCACAACATGATGCTTTCCTTAAGTTTTAAATATTGAATTTACTAACTAAAGAGGGATAGGTGACATACCGTTTAAACATTGCTTCCTCTCGCTATCGCCATCCTAGCTCCGTTCCAACACTCATACAATGATGATCCTGCAAAAGAATGCAACCAACCAAAGTGATAGTAATAGAATAAACTCAATATAAACCTA